>OVBE01001697.1:0-34824 GCA_900406425.1 Iberis pinnata
TCTTGGTTATTCTGGTTGATTGGAGCTCCTCTTATAGGTTGACGTCTAGGCTGCTCTTAACGCCCTATTCTTTCTCCAAACTCTTGTCTCATCGTTCCAACAACTAGAGTAACGTTTCTCATATCTTCTCTCATGTCATTTAACATATGTAAGAGTGCATCTTGTTGATTTCCATCACCATTAGCCATTTTCGTCACTTCTTATGCTTACACAATGGCAAACAGATTAAAATACCAAAAACAGAAACTGAATAGTCACAAAAACTTAAAACAGATCAGATTTCTCTAAAATGACTCAAGCAACAACTATGATAAACGAAATACTTAAACAAACACTAAACACAACCTAAAACAAGAATCTATACACTTTTTTATTTTGATTTTCGTTTTATAGACTCAAACAAAACAAAAATAACCCAGAAAACACAAAGAGAAGATGAACGGACACAAATTGACAGAACTGAATAGATAAAGGGATAGAAGGTTAGAACCGAAGGTAGGAACTTTTGGCTCAGATACCAAATGATATAAGACTCCGGGGAGAGCCTTTGGCTTCGGAAGATGGGAATAAACACACTGGCTATAACGCCCTCTCGTGCTGGTTTAGTGGGTGAAGGTGAATCACTATGGAATCAAACAAGCTGGCTATAACGCTCTCTCTTGTAAGATCAGTAGATGGAAGTGAAGATGGATCAAACACACCACATAGACTATGGAAGGATCTCTGATACAGCAAGCAAGCTCTTCCAATGGTGAATCCACACACAAAGGACATAAGCTTAAATTTCTACAATTACCACTTGAAAGAGAGGAAAATGCAACTTTATTAATCAACAAAAATTTCTGGGGTTTTCAAGGCTGAAAGGGAACCTTATATAGTGGTTCTTCAACTTAAGACCTAATTAGGTCGACACAAATTCAAAAGAAAGACTCAAAACAACCGGACTTGCAAAATAAAACAACAAAGCGTTTAAACAAACAAAACATAAATGTTTGCAAACTTAAAATAAAATAAACCAAAGTGCTAAATCACGTCTTGGGATTGAAATTTTTTCTTTTGAAGCCTTATATTCCTTAGATAAATTCAGTTTAACCTGCAAAAATTTTATAGATTGAAAATACCTGATTTTGGCTCGATTTGTGCGATTTAGGAGCTGAAATGCAATCTGCTTGTTCTGGTCCATCCAGCTTGAATCCTTTGATAATTTATTCTTATTCTAGTCCCTTGAGGCTTGTATGCGAGTTATCTTCAAGAATTTCCACGTGGTTTGCTTCATAATCCTCTTTTAACCTTGTTTGCTCTCTAATGGCTAGATGACTTGTATTGAGTGTATCTTCTAGCTCAGGGATGGTCTTGGAGTGATTCTTGTTGTGTTAAGATCCTTTTCCTGTCAAGAAAATATACTTACATTGGTTGGACTAAGGCCGGATCTCCTTGAGGCTCAAATGGACGAAATTCTCCAGTAACTCTTCATTTAAGCCGTGCGAGCTTAAGTTAACTTCTGGACTGATTTTGGTGAAGTCTCCAAGTTCCATAGAGCATATTAAAGTCTGGATCACTTCATTCAACCCTTATCTAAGCCTCCTAGCCTTGGATCATGTCATTGGAGCTTCATTGACTTGTGGTACAAGTGTTGGTTCCATGTTTGGTTCGATGTCCTCATCAGATTGGAACCCCATTGACTACCTATATGCTTTTGAAAGTTGCGGTCTTTTGGATTTTTGATGGTTTGATGCTAAATCTATATTGATATGATCTAACACGATCTTAAAATCTCTTGCTTATGGTGTTGGTATAATTTGAATCTAAGTACCTTGCTCTTGAGACTTTTGTAAAACCGATAAGTTCTTTCAATACGATCTTGAATCCTTTCTCTCCTTCCCTTCGTCAAAAATAAAAAAACGGTAAAAGAGGGATTGAACAACAGACCTTGAAGTCCGTTTCCTCATCCCATACTGCTAAAAACAATGCAGAAATGCGAAGAAAAAAGCATAATAAAAAGAAGAAAAAAAAGAGAAAAGAAGTGAGAAAAGGGGAGAAAGGTCCAGAATCATAAGTTTTTTGTGTTCTATTTGGTATGCGGACTTTGATAGAAAATATACAAAAAGGCTCAGGATATTAATCCTAAATCTACACTGTAGAAAACAGGTCTCAATATTATAAACCAGGGTCGAATTCCACAGTGAACAGATTGTACGGCTTTCAGTTAAACGTTGATTCTAGCTACGACAGTAATTAAAAGGGTGTTTATTGTAAATTAAAGCAATAAATAAAAATGGTTGTAAATCAATTAAATAAAGCGTCAGGCGTTAGGGAATTCCACAAGTATTCAGGTTTGAAGATCAGGTTAAGAGGCAGGATTTTTCTTTGAAAATAGTTCTCAACTCAAAAGAAAGAAACTAGATTAATCTCCTCCCGAAGTATTAATCCCTAAATCTAATTACTAAAGACAAGCTCCCGCTGAATTCAGATAATTAAATCATGCATTAAGGTCATATTCGATATGTTCATAGACATTCAAGAAAACACTCCCGCTAAGCAAAAACATATACTCATCTAGACTATATCAGATTTCTAAACCAAATTTCTTTGTGTTTATCAATCTAATATCAATGTTAAATCCTAACTATCAAATCCTGTTTTCCCTGGGAAACCCCTAAAACCTAACAAGGCGACTACTCAGACATAGCTAAGTAATCAACAAGATAACTGACGAAAGCATATCAAAAACCAAATCAATAAATTAAAAAGAAAAGAATTCATAATTCTTCTCCAAGTACAAGGAAGGGATTCGTCTCTTTGTAAAGCTCTGGAAATAAAAATAATGAATTGTGTCTAAAACAAATCAAACCTAAGGCTTTTATAGTTTTTGGTAAAATTTTCTTAATTCTTGATTGCAGCGATGGATTGACGTGAAACCACTTCCATATGAAAGCTAACTGACGTGGATGTCTTGTGTCGAAGTTTCAGCCTCACCCATCCAAGGGAAGATCTTCGAACGTTGCTAAATGTTTGACCTTTTTGTCAAACTTTGCAACGCACACGCTGATACGGAAAAATTCAGCTCACCAACGGGTGAGCTGAATCAGACAAATTCAGCTTGCCAACGGGTGAGCTGAATCAGACAAATTCAGCTCGCCAACGAGCAAGCTGAATCGAAAAAATTCAGCTTGCCAACGAGCAAGCTAAATCGGACGAATTCAACTCGTCAGTTGGCGAGCTAGATCGGACAAATTCAGCTCACCAACCAGCAAGCTGAAAAACACACCCGTACTGTTACAAACCTTCCGTCTCTCGTTTCGTATCATTCCGAGTTTCTGTTAGAATTTTACGATAAAAACCGTAAAACTCGCATACGTCTCAAAGTAATCGTATAACGGTTCCGGTTACCCCGAACACCGAGAGCACCTTAGTTATACAATTATTTCATGCAACTTGCGGAAGAATCATGAAATTTTCTCGTATGGAGTTAATCGTATGAAAAGTTAATAGTCTGCCGAAATGCCAAAGATTATCTTAACTATACGATTCAAACCATCTTTCTACGAAACAGTCATAAGGACGCGATCGCATTAATCAATCGTATGAGCATCAAACGACAATTAAAGACTAATCTTATCCCGAAGTATTAGATCCCTATGTTCGTATTACTAAAGACAAATCCCGCCGTATTTAGATAATTTAATCATGCATTTTAATTCGGATTTGATATTTTCATAACCATCTAAGACAATACTCCTGCAAGCAGAGACACTTATTCATCTAGACTAGGTCAGATCTCTAAACCAAATCCCGTTGTATTTATAAACCGATTATCCTGAACTAGGTGATCAAGCTAATTCAAGCATTAGAAACAAACCTAGACTGAGAACCTAATAAATTAAATCCATTATGTCAAACATTAACAATCAAACTTGGTTTCCTTAGGAAACCCCTAAAACCTAACAAGGCGACTACTCAGACATAGCTAAGCAGTCAACAAGCATCATTAAGAAAAGAATATAAAAAACCAAATAATAAATTAAAATAGAAGAGTTCATAATTCTTCTCCAAATACAAGGATGGGACTTGTCTCACTCTGTTAAGCTCTGGAAAATAAAAATAATGAATTTTGTCTAAAACAAATCAAACCTTAGGCTTTTATAGTCTAAAATAAAATAAGGAAAACCAAATCTAATAAAGAAAAACCTTGATAAGTCTTGAGGACAATTGCGTCTTTTTGGTTATCTTCAATCTGGCTCGGGAAAAGGGATTGATCGATCCATGGACGGATCAATCGATCCATCGTTCTTCTTTCTCCAGGATCGATCGACCCAAGATAGGATCGATCTATATGATCTTACGTAAGTTTCAAGGGACTTGGATCGATCGATCATGGCCTAGATCGATCGATCTCTTCATATGTTCTTTTGTGGATTGATCATTCTTCAGTTTGGACCGATTCGTCTATCTTTGTTTTGTCCGTTTGCACCTGAAATCTTTTGAAAACCGTCCTTTTTACTCCAGAACATCCCAAACACCTAAAATCCCGAAAATACACCAAAACACAAGGGAAACACTCGAATAATGCCAAATACCAAGTATAAATACCCACTATAAGGCATTAAAACCGAGTGATATCACTTCCATTATTTTGTTCTCTTATTTTGTTCTCTTGTTGAACAAGTTGACCAGTTTGTTGAAAACCAGGTTTAAATAGTTGTTGAAAACCACCTGAGTTGGAATTTTACACAAAACCTCTATTCTGAAGTCAGTTCCAACTGAATTCTGACCAAATTGTTTCCCAGTATTCTGCATGAAAGTCTTTTGTTGAGTTGGGTACACTTTCTCTTAGGAATTCGCCACATTAGTGCTTCTCCATGATAGATTACCCTTGTTGAAACCTGGATTTTATCCTAGATTTTGTCCTTGATTGAACACTCTCTGTCCCTGGCTATTGACATACCTCACTTCTTCATCGTTCGATCAGAGTCGGCTATGGGTTCATGGAAAGCAAAGCAATCCACTTCAATATTCTCTACATCTTCAGCGAAGCTGAAATGTTTATGATTCTGGTTCTTGAGAAGCTGAGCAAGCATTCTTTTTACCTCTGCAAATTTAGAAGATTCTGAACCAGATGATCTTCCTTTTCTATCATAATCAGGACAGTGATTGATGTTACTTACAACAATATTGTATATCAGCTTATATGCTTCATTCACATGTTTAGTCATGAATTCACCGTTAGCTATATCAAGAGAAAGATGATACTTTTGGTCGATACCTCTATAGAAGGTGTTGAGGAGATTCAGCTCAGATAAGCCATGACGAGGACAATTGCGAAGATATATCCCATGCTTCGAAGAAGGACTCTACATGACCTTGTTGAAACTGAGAAATCTTGCTTCTCGGGTTATTGGTCCTTGTAGTCGTTATAGTATAGTGGTAAGTATTCCCACATGTCACACGAGTGAATAGGGTTTCATCCCCGGCAACAGCGCCAAAAATTTTATAGGCTCGGGATTATAATCCTAAATCTACACTCCTTTCCCAAAGACGAAGATGGTGGATGCGTAGTTCACTTTTCTGTTTGATAACTTGACAGGTCAAGAGTGAAAAGTCCTTCTCCCAGCAACTGAGACAACCGGCATCATATCTTTAGAGAATGTGCGCTTTCTACCTGGTCCTCAGCATCTACTCAACATTCATGCTCCCGTTCCTCGGGCTCCGCAATTTTCTGGAGGTCGACTTGCTACTCAGATGCGAACCATATACATTAGTCTCGAGGAAGGATTTCCCATCCTACCATAGGATTACAATGAGTTAGACCTATCTCCTAGGTGTCCTAACTTTACTGATTCAAAGACTATCTTTTGGGTTGTTGATGGTCAGGAACGCACCCATAGCATGGTTTAGAGCATATGAAGTGCACTTGCCAAGGTGAGGCGACCAACTTGCTTTAGACCACCCAGGAGACATAGTGACGATGAGATGGAGTTTGCAGAGCATAGAGAGAGATGTGAATGGTTCAGGAAAGACTTCGGATTGAGAGTGCAATGATTCGTTTTAGTATTTTCCTTTCACTCAGAACTCATGTGTTTTTTTTATCTACTTTATTATTATGTTTTTAATCTTATCTATCTATTTTGATCATTATTCATTCTCCCGGTGTGAAGTAAGTCTGGGGAAGGGTATATGTTGGTATTAATGATATTTTTGATGTTTTGTCTTTATGATGAAATTTTCAATTTTTTGTTTTTGTTTAGATGAGTCTAGTCGAGTCGAAGAATCATGACCAGAATCGATGATGACTGCTAACCTAGTGTGAGTTTATAATCATTTTCTTTTGATTACTAACTTAGATTAAATGCTGTGTTCAGATTGGAACCCCATTGACTATCTATATGCTTTTTAAAGTTCCGGTCTTTTGGATTTTTTTTGATGATTTGATGGTAACTCTAACTTGATATGACCTAACATGATCTTAAAATCTCTTGCTTATGTTGTTGGTATAATTTGAAGCTAGGTACCTTGCTCTCGAGGATTTTTTAAAACCGATAAGTTCTTTCAGTATGATCCTGAATCCTTTCTCTCCTTCCTTTCGTCAAAAAGAAAAAAACGGTAAAAGAGGGATTGAACAACAGACGTTGAAGTTCGTTTCCTCATCCCATACTGCTAAAAAAACGCTGAAATGCGAAGAAAAAAGAATAACAAAAAGAACAAAAGAGAAAAGAAGTGAGAAAAGGGGAAAAAGGTCCAGAATCAGAAGTTGTTTGATGCTCGATTTGGTATGGGGACTTTGATAGAAAAGAGACTGATAGGCTCATAATTTTAATCCTAAATCTACACTGTAGAGAACAGGTCTCAGTAGTATAAACCATAGTCGAATTCCACAAAGAACATATTGTGCGGCTTTTAGTTAAACGTTGATTCTAGCTAAGAGGGTAATTAGAAGGTTGTTTGTTTTTATAATGACTATAATTAAAGCGATAAATAAAAACGGTCGTAAATCAATTAAATAAAGCGTCTGGCGTTAGGGAATTCCATAGGTATTCAGGTTTGAAGCTCATGTTAACATGCAAGATTTTCTTTTGAAAATAGTTCTCAACTCAAAAGACAGAGACTAGATAATCTCCTCCCAAAGTATTAATCCCTAAATCTAATTACTAAAGATAAGCTCCCGCTAAATTCAGAAAATTAAATCATTCATTAAGGTCAGATTCAATATGTTTATAAACATTCAAGGCATATCGAAAACCTAATTAAAAAATTAAAAAATAGTTCAGAATTCTTCTCCAAATACAAGGATGGGATTCGTCTCTTTGTAAAGCTCTGAAATCTAAAAGTGTGCATGCGTAAAAAGAAAATAAACCTAAGCCTAAGGCTTTTATAGTTCTAAAAAGGAAAATAAAATAAAACCAATAAGGAAAACATGATAGGTCTTGAGGTCAAATTCATAATTTATAAAATCTTCCATTTCTCCTTGTGTGCAGGGATCAATCGATCCATATAGGAATCGATCAATCTGTTCATTAATCTGAATCGATCGATCTTAGCAAGGGATCGATCGATATGAATTTACGTAACTTTCCAAAGTCTTTGGATCGACTGATCCATGCTTAGATCAATCGATATCTTTCTTTTTGAAGCTTAGATCGAGCACTTCTTCAAAGGGATCGATCACTCCATATGCGTTTTGTTCGTCTGCACTTGAAATCTTCTGAAAATCATCATTTTCGCTCCAGATTGTCCTAAACACCTAGAAACCTGAAAATATACCAAATATACATAGAAAACACTCATATAATTCCAAATAACAAGTATAAATACCCACTATAAGACATTAAAACCGAGTAATATCAAGTACTTAAGCGCGCTGATCGATACCCCATAGGTAAGAATGCACTTATCGATACTTGAATGAATCTAATGAGCTAGTTGAGATGATTTGATAGTTTGATTGATTAAGGATTTAAAATATAAAGCATGTCGTTAGTTAGTGGTAGTGAACAGTTTATTCGCAATGGTCTTGTAGCATTATTGTCTTTTGATTTTGATGTCTATACTTGGAGTTTGTGAGATTCTTCGAGTTCTTGTGTGGTCCGTTTTCAAACATCTTCTCTGGATTTGATCTTCCTTTACTTAAGGAAAAACAAAGATCTAAGTCTAGGAGAGTTGATATTACTCGGTTTTAACACATTCTAGTGGGCATTTATGTCTGTTATTCTGTTTTATCCGAACATTCTCCTTGCAATTTGGTGTTTTTTACAGGTTCTTAGGTGTTCTGGTCGTTTTGGAGAAAAATTGATGCATTTCATAGAAATTCATAATAGAGTGGCTAAGTTCGGAAGCAAGGAACGATCGTTCCCTAGAGAACGATCATTCTCATCAATGTAGAAAGCCACATCCAAGAAGAACGATCGTTATCCCCTGAGAACATTTGTGCAAATGCTCCTAGAATTATTCAGATGAAGAGATCGATCGTTCCTAGGGAAACCATGTTTGATTGTTAGGGTTTAACATAAAGGATTGAATTTGTTAGATTTTTAGTCTAGATGTGTTCTTAATGCATGAATTAGAGTAGCTAACTAGTTCATTGATATTAGATTGACAAACGCAAAGAGATTTGGTTTAGAGATCTGATCTAGTCTAGATGAGTAGATGTTCTTGCTTGCGAGAATATTGTTTTGAATGTCTATGTACTTATTGAATATGAGCATTAATGCATGATCGAATTAATTAGACACGGCAAGTGTTTATTTATGATAACTCGAACATAACGTTTAGTACTCTGAGAGAAGATTATTCTATTTATACCTTTCATGTTGAGAACTTTTTTCAAAGAAAATCATGCATGTTATACTGGCTTTTAAACCTGACTACATGTGGAATTCCCTATTCTCTAACGATTTTTATTATTTATTTATCTTTGTTTCGTCTTAGTTATTACTTTAATTCAATTACAATCAACAATTTTAATTTTTCTTAGCTTGATTTAACATTAAACCAAAAGTGTGTGTTTTCCGGTCTATGTGGAATCGACTATAGTTTATATTACATTGATGTGTTTTTTGCAATATAGTTTTAGAATTAAATCATGAGTCTATCAATTACACCAAATCATTATAAAAATACGATGTTGAACGGGTTATGATCGATGCTTTTAAATCCTGATTCTTCATAGGATGGACATCAAAATATTATATATATAATAGGATAAGTTAAATAAGATTTTGATATTTATATAAATATATATATATAGATAAAGTACATAAAACATATTATACCAATTATAATAATTTTACAACTTAAAATTTACAATAATTATATGAAATCGCTTAGAAAAAGAAAGTTGGTTGCATGTTAGAATTGCTATTTCTAATCTAAGGTCATGGTTTTTAACAGATCGAACATCTAAATCTTATAATTTGTTATATAAATAAAATTTTAAAAATCGTTTGATATAATTAATACATATTTAAAATTTTTAATTGTATAGTTAATAGCAAATTTTATGTTTCTTAGAAACTTGAATATAATTATAAAAATTATTTGGTTTAACTAAATGAAATTGATATACATAAATAATTATTCATGTAGTTATAATTTCATATTTCACTATATATATATATATATATATATTATTTTATGTTTAATTAAACTATATAATTTTTAATATGTCCAAAATATAATAGCCAATAAGTTATATATTATATATATATATATTATTTTTATAACTAATTATTTTGCTAAGTATATATATAGATGTATATGTATAACAAAAATTATTATGATATAATAAACCTACATATCCTAAAATTATATATTATATAATAATATTCACAAAATTGTATAAAATAATTATATTATATTTAGGGCTGATCATGAGATTTTATATACCGTAATCTACACTAAAAATAGACCGGTTTTTAAACTAAAATATTCAAAAAGCCGGTCTTTAAACTAAATTTTTTAAAATAAAAAATGGAACACAAGCACGTGCTTGCTCGGCTTGGTCTCAAGACCGGTTCTGAATATATTGGTGATCATATATATATATATATATATATATGGTTAAATAATTTCGTAAAATATACGGTCTTGCTGTGTGTCTTTACACCAAGAGTATTGCGTTAGAGAAGAGGTTTTTGCTACTTGTCAATTTTCCTGCGAATTTCCTCCTTCAAAACTCTCGTATTAATTTGTTCTCAACGAGTCGTGCTTTGGAGAATCCAGCAAAGTTTTTCTTCTTGTGACCAAGAACTCAAACATCAAAAGCTAATGATTTTTTGATAATACAATATACTATATCTAGATACTGTTACGTAATATAAAAAACTAATGATTTTTTTGTAATGGATCATACAATTTAAAATTGTAAAAATAATTTTAATAAAAATAAATCGATATATTTCTCTCTTTCTTCTTTGTCGTTCCGCATTTCTCACTTTCTCTTTGAAAAATTTCATCTAAAACTCAAGTTAAGAATTTTACTCCAAAAAATTCAATTTACTTATCACGAAATCATTATTATCTAGGTAAATCACTTTATTATATTATGTTTTCTTTCACAACCAAATATATTGTATCTTAAATAAGTTTACAAAATACATAATCAAAAATTTAGTACAACTATTGATGCAAATAAAATGAAAAAATTAATTTCGATGAAAAGTAGAGATTAATCAAACTTTTCTTCCAAAAGTCTTTTAGGCAAACAGATGAAATCAATTTTTTAATTACTTGCTATTGTAAATAAAGATTTTAAACGATTTCAAAAGTTTAATTGATGATTGTATGTTCATATGGCATAAGTCACAGAACGATGAAGACACCAACTATCTGAAACGTAAAATAGAAAAGAAAAAAAATTGATTTTGAAAATTTGGTAAATGATTTCGTACAAAAGAAAAAAAGAAAATTTATGTTTTAGAACTATAATTTGGTTTGTCTTTTTTTCTTATATGATTATTATTATAAATATTTTTAACTGAGATATTTATTGTTTAGACTACTTGCAATGGGGTTATTGAATTTTAAATTCAACTAGTTGAAAGAAAAAAGTTACTCCAATGGAATGTTGAAAGAGGACGTGGCTTAACTGACTTGAATTAATTCAACTAGTTGAAAACTTAAATTTCAGCCCCACAAATGCCACATGTCTCACTTTGATAGGTAAGTGTTTCCTTGCGCACATTTTTTTTTGTCGAGACTATCTAACAAAAAAAAAAATCACATGGTGGATTATGATTAGTGCTGAGATTTTTTATATTTTTATCTCACCTTATCTATTTAAGATCAATTCTTGTGTATGAAATAAGTTTTGTTTTATAAATTTTATATGAAAATTCGTCATTTTAGAAGCTCTAAAACTCAAGACCACTTTCACTTCATTTGGACACACAAAAAACTCTATTTCTGCTATATTTCTCTATGTTTCTCTTAAAAATTCTATTTTATATCTTTAAAAACTCATTTGTGAAATGGATCCAGATAATAATCCTACACAATATTTTACTAATTATCCATTTTCTTACCTAAATCCCAACAATTATCAATTTCAAAATCCATCATTTAATCAACCCCAAAATGTCCCAAATTATGGTTTTCCACCAAAATTTCCTATGCCATCATCTACTTCAAAATATCATTCATACTATGCATCGATGATGCCGTATTTATCACAACCACCGTCCTTTTCTTCTACTCCGATGGCTAATGAAAATGGTTTGAATGGTAGAGCAACTCAATTTCCCGAGTGTTCAACACAGATGGCTCTGGAACGGATGAGTGATGTCAATGAAGACACTCCAAATAGAGAAGATCCAAAATCTACTCGCCCAAGAAACTCCAACTAAACTACTAAGCAAAATTTAGTATTATTGAGTCGATATTTTAAATATGGAACAAACAGCGTTAGTGGTAGAAACAAAAAAAGTGACACATTTTGGGGTAAAAGTTTTGAGTATTGTAATGAGCATTACTCATTTGATCCACCGCTTCATTTAGAAGCGTGTAGAAATCATCACAACTACGTGAACAAAAAGTTGGGAAAATGGGTTGGCGCCTACAACAATGCTAAGCATGTGCAATAGAGCGGGTAGTCAGAGGATGATGTATCGGCGAAAGCACATGAGCTATATTCAATTGGTAAGAATGGGCATTTTAATTTAATGTCACAATGGTTGGCTGTCCATGATCATCCATGTTATAGTAGTAAAGTATTGGGAAATACTGGATCAGAAAGCAGTGGATCTAAGAGAGCCTGTAGTAGTGATGCAAGTGACTCCAATTCTATAGGGTCTAGTGCTCGTCCAATGGGAAGGGATGCAACAAAAATGAAAGGTATGAAAAAGGTAAGGGTGCAGCCTTGGAAGCTGTTAATGAAGAGTGGACTGAATTCAAGCAACTGAAGGAAAAAGAGTTGGAACGGCTAGAAAAAATATCCATGAAGCAAGAAGAGGCAAACCAATTGATGAAAGGAAAGACTCAAACTACAAAAATGAAGATGTTTCCGAAGCTAATTGAAAAAGAACATTTTGATGATCGGAGCAAAAAGTTGTTGGAAAAATTGAACGACGATCTATTTGGAAATTATTGATTGTCAAGTGTATATCTACACTTTTGTCACTTTCTTCTTTGTCATTTTGTGCAATAATGTACACCACTTTCTACTTTGTCATGTTGTGTAATAATGTT
The DNA here is from genome assembly GCA_900406425.1 of Iberis pinnata. Classification (NCBI taxonomy): domain Eukaryota; kingdom Viridiplantae; phylum Streptophyta; class Magnoliopsida; order Brassicales; family Brassicaceae; genus Iberis; species Iberis pinnata. The sequence goes on from OVBE01001697.1 coordinate 12,679, forward strand.
TGTTAGTGCTCCATTTAGTCCAAAAATGTAATTTGTGACTTATGGCTTTTCTTGTGAGAATCAAATTCTTTTCCTTATCTTTTTTCATATGTCATTATTTGTTTGAATCTGTCGACCTCCACCACGTGATTTCTTTTATAACTAGGTGTTCACTCTTCCATTGATAAACCAATATCACAAACCTTTTCTCATTAAAAAATACAATTCAATGGATCCATCAGAACTGCCTTTTGACACTGAAGCTTACAAAAATCAATATGAAACTGAAGAAAGGTATATGTCAACCGGTTTAAAGAGCGCCAAAACAAAATAGAGGAAGACTATCCACGTCGTAGCAAGAGAAAGTACTTCAAGAGAGATCATGTAGCAGCAAACCTACATATGATGATGGAATGTTTAGCTGTCGATTTTGAGTGCGCAAACATGTTTTCCTTGTGATTGTTGGAGACCTATCAAACAATGACAACTACTTCATCCAAAGATTCGATGCAACCAATAAAGAAGGTATATCTCCTCTAGCAAAGTGTACCACAGCTATGCGAATGCTAGCATATGGTGTGGCGGCAGACGCGGTCGACGCGTACATAAAAATTGGAGGTACTACAACATTGAAGTGCTTGCATAGATTTTGTAAAGGGGTTGTACAACTCTATGAGGAAGTGTATCTTGGAGCTCCTAATCAAGAGGATCTGCAAAGAATATTGCGTGTTAGTGAGTTGCGTGGGTTCAAAAGCATGATTGAGAGTATAGATTGCATGCACTGAGAATGGAAAATTTGTCCTACGGCGTGGGAATGTCAATTTACTCGGGGAGATAAAGGAACCGCCACTGATATTCTTGAAGTTGTTGCATCTCATGACCTATGGACTTGTCATGCTTTTTTCGGATGTCCAGGAACATTGAATGATATCAATGTTCTAGACCGTTCACATGTGTTCAATGATGTTGAACTTGTAAATACTCCAAGAGTAAACTTCTTTATGAATCAACATCCATATAATGGCTTACTTTCTAGTTGACGGTATTTATCCTTCTGATCCAACTTTTGTGAAATCAATTAGACTTCCTAAGAGTGAACCAGACAAGTTATTTGCACAACGTCAGGAGGGATGTCGAAAAGACATCGAACGTGCATTTGGAGTGTTGCAAGCCCGATTTAAAATTATTCATGAACCAGCTTGTTTGTGGGACTTAGGCAATCTGACTATCATCATGAGTTCATGTATCATATTATATAATATGATTGTTGAAGATGAACGAGATAAATATGGTCAACATCAGAACGATTATGAGCAGTCTGTGGCAAATGGCTCTAGCACGCCACAATCATTCTCGACCAAGGTGTTACCTGCTTTTGCGAATCATGTGCGTGCTAGATCTGAATTGCGTGATTCAAATATACATCATGAATTGCAAGAAGATCTAGTCAAACACATATTGGGAAAATTTGGAATGTTTAGTGATTAAAGAGATTTTACATCTTAATGTGTTTTAAGTTGAGTATATTGTATTAACTAAGTTTTTTTGTGTATTTACTATTATGGTGTATGATTATTATGAATGTATTGTGTTGTATTGTATTTTAAATGTTTTAAATAATAATTATATATATGTTAAATCAAGACTTAATAAGTAGGTTTAAATCTTTGATCTTATGGGTAAAAGTTAGGAAGAATTTCATATATCTCTTAGAAATAATTACATGGGTATTTATAGTGAAAATACATGCTTAAAACTCTAATTACATTGATTTACTGTCATGGGCCTCGAGCTGGAAGGCTCAGCTCGTCATATCGGCCCACCTGGATTCTGCTCTCCTAAGCCCCTTTCTTCCCTGGGTGTCGGTGTCCACCTGGGCCTTAAGTCGAAATAGGCTTTTTGGGTAGGTGCTACACATGGTATCAATAGTTAGTCCCCCTAGGTCGGCGATGAGTTCTTGAATCGGCAATTGATCTTCGAAGAATAAATGTTTATTTCGGCTGAAGTGCATTAAATGCTCCTATAGACTTTATCGAATCATTTTGTAAGGGAAGCTAGAAGGTCACACCTTTATAGATTCCCACGCGCCATCATTGCGCTCCTTGGTAACTGCCATTTCCCCATAGTATAAATACCCCCTCGCTAATTCATTCTCATACTTCACATTTCAGAATTCCTTTGCAGGTATAATCGCTCTCCATTCTCTCTTCTTTCTCTCTCTAGAATATTCAGCTCGGCGGTTAACTCGAGTAGCTCGATAATTGTTCGATTGTAAGCTATGTCCACCTCTCGTGTAAATGTTAATGAATCTTCGGCCTCTCGCGATGACCTGCGTGTCGCTGACGTAGAGGTAGCTTTCGAAGAATAAGCTCCCCAAGGCAATTGGGCTTCCCCAGATGACGAACTGACTGGTCTCGCACCTACTAAATGTTCGGAGAAGTCGATTCGGGAGCTTGTCCGAGATTTCCCTTTCTTCAATGGGATTCTGATTCTAATTACCAAACCACATCAACCACCCTGGGATTGTCCGCAGGGTTACGTGTGTTTGTACGAATCTCTTTTCACAAGGTGTCACGTCTGGCTCCCCTTGCCAAAGCTGCTAATTTCGTACTGCGCGAGATGAAGGATTGCAATTTCGCAATTGGCTGCTCCTTCGATTAGGCAAATGATAGCCCTGATGGCTTACGCTTCAACGTGGAGCTCGACGTTAGGTACCTAGAGAACATGTTGTCGATCAACCCGATTATGCAGAAGGGAAAAAACTTAAACACTGGCTTCGTCTATATCAACTTAAAACCCTAGTATAAGTTGATAACTGTAGGTACAGGGGACAAGATCCACGCCTGGAATGCGAAATACTTCTTTTTGAAGGTCGTCCCAGAATCAGTCGGCGATGTAGGAAGAATCCTGAAAAGGAAATGGGCAGAAGCCTTCGGTAGATACCACCTAGGACCGCCGAGCTGATACATGTAAAATTTTTAATGAATCTAACTCGGCTCTTGTTGTTATTTGTAGAGCTGCACTTCAACGCTGGTCCTTTCCCACGTAACTTTCTTCAAGACTTTGAGAGATTTCGAGAAGCAGGAGCCTATCACATCAATCAGTTCACCCGTGCGCGCATCCAAGAGAGCATTCCATACATCAAATCTGGTAAGGATACAAAGGGATCTGCCGTTCTAGCAGCACGTTGACTTGTCTAACTGTGACTTCCTCTTTTTGCAGCCAGCTGGGACCTCAACGTTTGTCCTATTAAGAAGATCAGGAAAATGGGTCACCCACCACTAATAGCGGATTACTCGTCCAATCTTGAGAAGTCGGCCTCGAGTTCTAAAAGGAAACTCGACCTCTACTTCTGCGGGTAGCGGAGATTCATGTCCCCCTCTGGTGCAAAGGAAAAGGCACCGATCCAACTGGGATCAAGAAGCTCGCAAGGTACTCGTGATTGATGAAGCTGAAGAGCCGAACGCATCTGCTGTTCCCACTGTGCAGCAAGGCTCGAGAGAAAAGGTCCCTGCTAGGGACAAACAGTGAACAAAGGTGTTCCTACTGGGTAACACCAACAAGAAGAGAATGTTACAGAGGAACAGCTGGAAGTTCCTCCTGAGGAAGCTCAAACTGCCGACCTATCTGTTCCGCCGCCTGCTCCTCCTAGTGGAACCCCAACGACCTCCCAAATCTTGGGAGAGATGACCAGGGATGTGGAACCCCTGGATCCTAGTTTAGAGACATTTGTTGAAGAGCTTCCGGGTCTTCTTGGAGCAAGTGCTGATGATGAAGATGGAGCAGGTGGTGATGATGAGGATGAAGCAGGTGGTGATGATGAGGACGAGGGTGAGGAGAAGGAAGAGGATGATGAAGCTACCGATCCTGAGAACGTGGAGGGAGGAAGCTCCCAAACTGAAAGGCAGGATAACTCGCGAGGAAGCTGGACTTTCTCGTTTAAGCATAGGGGCACATCGTTTGCGCAGGATAAGCAAACGTGTGCTGGATTGGTGAACCGACTCGGGGCCAATGGTCTGATTATTCCTACTGTGGATCGGCTGTTGGCGCCTGAAGTTTATGAAATATTGTCTCGGCAGGCCTGCCAGGTATGCTCGCGTCTTCGTTCCTTTCTCGTATTGCAATTGTGTAAGTGCTAACTCGGCTAACGTATGGTGGCAGACTTTGGCGATGACCAATGAGCTTGTCGCTTTTTATGAAAACAAACTCCGGTCTATGTCTGGGAATGAGGACAAGATGGTGGAGCTGTCGAAGCTGGTTGATAAGTACAAGCAACACCTTGCCAAGGACCGACTGAAGCTGAACAAGCAAGAGGAGGTGGTGAAAAAGCTAAGTGAGACTGCGACATCTGCCACCAATGACCTTGCTGCTTTGAGGGATGAGCTAAACAACACCTATATGGTTGCCATGACGGAGCTTCTCAGTCAGCAAGTGATCCAGGAGCTAACGGGTGCCGACTTCTTTGAGTTTCGAGAGGCTTATTATGCTCTCAAGAAGTTGCATGAGGGCGAGATGAAAAGGCTCCGACTCTCCCAAGTTTTGCAAGTCGCGTTGGCGTGGCAAGAAGCTCAGGTTGAGAGTGCAACTAAGCTCTAGAAGCTCCGAAATCACGTAGATTACCGGAACAAGGCTGATCCCATCATTCTGGAGTATGCCCAGGCTAAGGGAACTCTGGACTGTTTGTAGTTCATAGTTGGGGAGGGTGGTGTTATGCCACCTAAGATTATGGCGAAGCTCAAGGAGGATGTGGCGGAGTTCAAGGTGAAGTACGATGCTATAGACATAACTGATATGACACATGAGGACTTCATTTTCCAACCTTCGTTCAACGAGCATGGTTCGAATTTCATTCAATCTGCTCCGGGGAGTTCAGAAGCTTCTGCCGGGGTCCAGCCCGCTACTCCAGGAACGCCGAGGGTCGAGCTGTTCCTTTAGAACAGCTTTCATAGTTTTCTTAGGATTGGGGTCGACCTGTTTTGTACCTCTTGTGTTCCTTTGGGGTAGCTGTCTTGTTTTCTTAGGATTTGGTTCTGTCTTGTGTGTTGGCGGTTTTGCTTTTATTTTCAAAGAATATATGTTTCCAGATTTGCACATCTTTTAGGTCGTTGTTATTGCTTTTGCAACTTTTGTAAGACTTGTGTCTTTTGATAATGGAAATAGAGCTATAGCTCGGCACATTTTGAGTAACATTTTGTTCGTCAACTTATGTTTTAACAAGTATGTTGGTTCATGAGAAAAGCTTTGATTTCACATTGTTGTTTGTCCGGAGTTCGGTTGCTTACTTTCAATTAGTTAGAATATGCGGATGCTATAAGTGGATATTTCTCTAATTCTTGTGCAAACTGAAAGACTACTCGATCAAAAGCCCAAAGGAGACGACATGCAGATCGTCCCTTTTGACAAATGATTTGTGGGCGAAAACTGTAGTTTCGCCAATAGTCGCGGTTGGAGTATGCGAGTCGGAACTCGGCTTTTGGGGTGAGACTTATGCTCAGACGTTGTAACTTTGCACACGTATCGACATTAGGAGTACGCGAGTCGGAGCTTGGCTTTTGTTAAAATAGAGACTTCAGCTTGAACTTTTTGACTTTGCACGTGTTCAGTACTCATCTTTAGGAGTACGCGAGGTGGACCTTGGCTTTGTTAAAGGTCTTTGGAGCCAATACGAGAAAACTTTGATCTCGATGACATCCCCGTCTTTTCGTAGGGTATGTGCGAGTTACAGCTTGGCTTGAGTTTGTAGTTTTTAGGAGTTTGCGAAGGTGCAGTTGGTAAAATTGTATATGTGAATACTGTAAAAGGTGCTGAGATTGACTCGGAGATCGATGTATGAGTGGGAAAATTAATTTTTATTAAGTGAAATAGTTGCACCCAGTGGGGTGCCTACGTACCCTGAAAACAAGGATCAAGCCAGGTCGTAGATCACGGACAAAGGAACCTAAGAATAGTATCTCTTAAGTTTGGTGGCATTCCAAGAGTTTGGGATCAGCGTTCCATCCGTAGCTTTCAGCTCGTATACTCCTGGTTTGATTATCTTGGACACTTCATATGGGTCTTCCCATCGAGCTCTCAGGTTACCAGCATTCTCTTCTGCAGTATTCGCGTAGGTCATTCGCAAGACTAAGTCTCCTTCTTCAAATCGTCTTTGCTTGACTCTTTTGTTATAGCATCGTTTCGTGGTTTGATGATAGGCATGTATATGATAGAGTGCTCTGTCTCGGATCTCCTCTATGTCGTCGAGAGAGTCGAGGAGCATGGCATCGTTAACGACTTCACTTTCTGGCAAATTTTTTCAGCGTAAGCTGAATACGGCTGCTTCGGATGGTGCTAAAGCTTCGATTCCGTGGGCCAAGGAGAATGGTGTCTGATTGGTAGACTGTCGAGTTGTAGTTCGGTAGGACCACAAGACGCCGTCTAGCTCGTCCACCCATAGTCCTTTTTTGGAATTGAGTCTTTTCTTCAGTCCGTCGACTATAGATTTGTTAGTGGCCTCAGCCTGCCCATTTTCCCGCGGGTACCTCGGCGTGGAATGGTTCAGCCGGATGTTCCACCTGTCGTAAAAAGCCTGTACTATTTTTGCACAAAAATTAGTGCTATTATCCGTCATGATTTCGTACGGGATGCCGTGCCGGCAGATTTTGTTTTTCCAGATGAAGTCCTGTACCTGCAACACTCATAGAGAATGCGGGTCGTTAATGACCCTGTGCATAGGGATCATCTTGCTGATCTAAGAGTTTGTGGTATTTAGACACAAAACCTCTTTTGCTTTGACCGTTGTGTACGATTCAGCTTCGACCCACTTGGTGAAGTAGTCAGTCATTACCAGCAGGAATTTGTGCTTGTTTGTTCCGACTGGAAAAGGTCCGACGACATCCATCCCCCCCNCATTTAGTGGTTCGGTGGGTGCGTGGTTAGTTAATCCGTGTCATTGGCACATCTCGCATCGCTTGGCGAACTCCTGGATATCATGCAACATCGTTGGCCAGTAGTGTCCATGCTTCTTTATACGTAATGCCAGGTAGCATCCGTTAGAGTGGCTTCCGCCTGCTCCTTCGTGAAGTTCAGCGAGTACTTTCTGCACATCGTCTCCATTAATGCACCGTAGTAGGATTCTGGACGCGAAACGTTTGTAGAGTTTCCTGATGTAGCTTCCACTAGTCTGTCTATATGAGGTAAGGGGAAACTGTCTTTGGGACACGCCTTGTTGAGGTCTGTGAAGTTGACGCACACTCGCCACTTGCCGTTCTTCTTTTTAATGACGACATGATTGGCCAGCCATTCTGGGTACTTCACCTCAGCAATCAAACCAGCCTTTAGTATTTCTCTACCTTGTCATTAACTGCTTGAGAACGTTTCATTCCGAGCTTGCGGCGCTTCTGTTTTATTGGTCTGTAGCTCGGGTCCACGTTTAGCTCGTGGCAGGTAATCGATGGGTCAATAACCTTCATGTCGTCCATGGTCCAAGCGAAGGTTCCAACGTTCTCTTTTAGTAATTTGATTAGCTCGGTTTTTATGGTTTGATCCAGCTCTTTCCCGATTCCTGTAGTTCGGTTTGGATGTTCGGCATAAATACTGACTTGTTCAACTTTGTCGAGTTCTGGTGTAGAGTTGTAGATCAGCAATGGGCTTGTGGTTTTATCTGATACCTGCAAGGTTCGTGTCCGATGTTCTGTTAAAAAGCAAGTTCGAGCTACGCGTTGATTTCCTCTAATCGTCCATGTTCCTCTATCCTTCGGGAATTTGACGCACTGGTGGTAGGTCGACACCGCTGCTTTTATGGAGTAAAGCCATGGCGTACCTAAGATTACGTTGAACGTCGAGTCATGTTCCATGACAACAAATTTGACCATTTGGGTGGACCCACCGGCCTGAATAGGTAACTTAACCGTTCTGTTAAAAGAAAAGGTTTCGCCGCTGAAACATGTAAGTGTTCTGCTGCCGTCCTTTATCAGGTCAGCACTGATTCCCATGTTGTCAAGCGTCCTTTTAAAAATGATGTCCACCGAGCTACATGTATTGATGAGTATTCTAGCTACCTCTTTGTTTGCGATAACCAGCTCAATAACTAGAAATTTGTTGTAAGGTTAACTCAGTCCTTTAAGATCAGCATCTCAGAATTCGAGTGGTCTCGAAGTTGGTGCGATGTCGGTTTGTTCTTTTTGCGCAGTGATAGCTCATCGTTCAGAGTTTCGGATAGATCGTACGGAGTCGTTACATGAGACTAATCCGCCCATTATCACGTTGACTCACCTTCTAGGTAGCGCACCTTCCGTAGCTCGGTCGTCTGGGCTATGATCTCTCGTTCGAGTTGGAGGTGCCATGTCGTCGCTGGTATGCGAGCCCTTTTCTCGAACTGTGCCGACCTGGTGGGCCTTATCCTTGGTGGACGAATTGTGGCACGTGTTTCCACCTTGTTGTTGGTCGTTGTTTCTTCTTCTGCTAGTATTAATCTTGCCGTCTTGGAACTTTTTCACTAAGAGAGCCTGCAGATGACGGCAGTCTGCGGTTTTGTGTCCGGTTCATTTGTGGAAATTGTAGTACGCCTCTGGATCATTATCAGAAGGTGGGAGCTGGTCGGCACTTTTCTCATTATTTGTGATTGCATAAGTGGCGCATCCCCGCCTGTCCTTTGAATAGTGTTGCCTTGGTTCTCGGGGGACTTCCTCCCTATCTCGGCTAGGTTTTGTGCCGTGGTGCCTTTTGGACATCGCGGCATGCTCCTCCTCTATCTCGATAAATTTGTTGGCTTGATGAAGTGCGTCCTCTAGTGTTTGTGGAGGGTTAATGAGTAGCTCGTCCTTGAATCTTGATTTGAACCACAATGCATTTTGCAGTGCGGCGATTGCCCCTTCGTCGTTGATCACGATACGAGCTACGACTCCTTTGAACCTGTCAATGAAATCTTTTAGCGACTCGTCTTCCTGCTGGGACAGTGTCCACATGTCAGTTGTTGAAGCTTTCTTCGCGATGTACATAGAATAGTGTTTGATGAACATGGTTGAAAGCTGCTGAAACGTGTTGATGGTTCCAGGTTCCAGATGGGAGAACCAATCCAACGCCGAACCTGACAAGTTTTCAACAAAAATTTGACACAGACCTGCATCTCGCTCTTCTGGTGAGAATTGAGCTCGCGCCATAGCAATTGTGAAGGCTATTAAGTATTAAACCGGATCACTTCTGCCATCGTATCCTGTGAACTTGATTTTAGCGGAGTGCCGAACTGAGACGTCGGTAACCCTCCTAGAAAACGGGGTTCGTTGTGTCTCTTCGATGGCGCGAAGGATGTCGGGGGTCGAGCTGGAGGCCTAGTGTACCTGAGAGCTCATGATCTTTAGTTGTTCGCGGATGTTCTGCATCTCTGTATCCTCGGTTGTGCTCCTGAACCTGGTCACGTTTGTGTAGTCTGACCGGCCTCGGTTTCCATCTGTCTCGGGAGTTTGGTGAGATGCTCCGAACAAATTTCGGTTAACTGTGCGTGTGTCCCTCTCCTCAGTGGACACGGTGATGCCTTCTAGCTGTGCTTTTAGGGTCTAGGATTCCGCTCTCAGCTTAGCGGTTTCTGCCTTTTGCTCTTTTATCTGGTTTAGTAGGTCTTGCATGGTGATTTTCGGGGCCTCTTCCTCATGTCAGATCCCGTTCTTTCGCCTGATTGTCTCTGTTTGCTACATCGATGGTAGATCCATGTTGTCCTTTTTCGATTGATCCCGTGGTCATTGCTTCTGGTTGATTATTCCTGCAAAGATAAATTACAAAATCGTCTAGCTAGTCCCCACAGACGGCGCCAACTGTTGAATCAAGACTTAACAAGTAGGTTTAAATCTTTGATCTTGTGGGTAAAAGCTAGGAAAAATTTCATATATCTCTTAGAAATAATTACATGGATATTTATAGTGAAAATACATGCTTAAAACCCTAATTACATTGATTTACCCTAATAGGCCTCGAGCTGGAAGGCCCAGCTCGTCAGATCGGCCCACCTGGATTCTGCTCTCCTAAGCCCCTTTCTTCCCTGGGTGTCGGTGTCCACCTGGGCCTTAAGTCGAAATGGGCTTTTTGGATAAATGCTACACCTGGTATCAACAATATATAACTATTGTCTTTAGGTTTCAAAATACAAATAAAAAATCTTGCTTCATTAAAATATATTTTAGTTTTTATTATTTAAATTTGATTTTAATAGATATTTGTTGTTTATATATAATTATCAAAATAGAAAAAAATGAAACAAAATAAAAAAACATGAAAAATTGTGGGATAAAATTGGATGTTGAAACCATTGGAGTGTTTAAAATGTATAGGGGTGTTGAATTAATATGTGGAAGAGAAAGAAGATGATGTGGAGTGTCAAAAAGAAAAAAAGAGGATGTTGAATATGTAAACCATTGTAGATAGTCTTATGAAATATTCTTAGGTTGTCAAAGTTGTATCACCCTTAAATGCGAGAAGACAATTCTCTTATGGGCTCACTAAATCTCATATACCCCTAATTCATTAACTCAACCTGATTTGACGATTTTACCCTTAATGGGTGAGAAAAAAATTGGTTTGAACCAAAAATGTTATATAACTCAATTTTGTTTGTGGTTTGATTTCTCGTATGGTTTGAAGATTTTAATTGAATTAAAAAAAATCTGAAATCAAAAGAATCGATGCCGTCAACACGCGACGAACTCTTCTTCTCCTCCGGGAGATCTCGCTGTTGGACCTAAACATCTCCACCAACGAGTATTTCTGCGTGGCTGGTCGAAAATGCAGGTTAATCCTTCGTCTCTCATGTGTGAACTATATTTATCCATAGAAATAGTATTTAGGGTTTGTAATTGGATTTAATGATTTTGTCTCATTTGGGTGCAAATTGATGCTTGCTATATAATTCAAGAATGTGATTGAATGTATGAGATTGAATTGTGAGTAGGTTTACAATAGAATAGATTTCTATAATATCTCAATATCTCACAATCGTACCTGAAACAAGGAACCCCAATCGTTTAGGTAAAACTAAGTATAACTAGTAGAACTGATAACTGTAATATACTAGGTAAAACTTAGTATGACTATAGATAACTGGGTATAACTAAGAACAAGTGGTATAACAAGAACTTTGTTTTGTTGTTTTTAGCAGGATACAATGGAAAAATATGTGAGCGTACATGTCAAATTCAAAGGGCGCATGTATAGTGTAACCTATAACAGTAGAGGATATAAGTTTGGAAATAATGGAAGAAAAGTTTTATAAAAATCTTGCGTTGGATATCTTTGAGATAAATGTCGTTGGTGGTTGAATGTGAGGAAAAACTTACTATTTGTGATGATGAAGATTTGTTTGTGTACCTAACGTCCATTGATAGAGAGAACCGTAGATGTCTTTTGTTAGTGGAGGAGACGAGTATATCATATCAGGTAGAAAGCTATCAAGAGTGGGCATAAGTTCAACTGGCATGAACTATGAAGTGTTGGAGGGAAGAGTTGATGAAATTTGACGTAATGCCATAACTTTGTACGTAGAATATGGGAAAGAGATTGATGATTGTACTAGAAGAGATCATTGTATGGATACAGACACGGCTGAGATGGACACCGCGGCTGAAACAGATACCGGTGCAGATATGAATGCCGATTTGACAGATAAGTATATTAAGCAACCACATGTAGGAAATTGTAGTCAGATTATAGAGGAATAGGAAGATGAATTGGATCTGAGTAAGTTTCAAGAATTTCCAAGCAAGAAAGCAATTCAAGAGGTTGTGGATAGAGCCGCATTTGGTCAATGCTTTCGTTATACAATGCCAAAGTTGGATCGCAGACGATTGATGGTAAAATGTTGTGTGTGAAGCTGTAAATGGGGTATCTGAGCTGCAAGAATTCCAAATACCGAAATCTTTTTTATTAGGAGGTACATGGGTGTGCATACATGTTCTCGGACTAGTCAAATCCAAAGCAGCATGAACAAAAGGAGAGGCTCGGCAGAACTAGTTGCATCTTTTTTGAATGAGGAATATCTTGGAAAAGTGAGAACTCCTGTACCAAGAGATATCATGGACGTCCTACAGTTAAAACTTGAAGTAAAAATATCCTACTCCACAACATTGAGAGGGAAAAATCTAGCTAGTTGTCATTTGCATGGTAATTCTGAAGATATCTACAAGATGCTTCCTAGCTACTTATACATGTTAGAGCATGTAAATACAAAAACAAAAACAAGTGTGAAGTTGGATGAGGAAGGTAAGTTCAAGTACCTCTTCATAGAGTTGAGAGCATGTATTGAAGGGTTTGCAGTCATAAAGGAAGTGATAGTTGTGGATGCGACATTTTTGAAGAATGGGTATGGTGGTATACTAGTTTTTGCTAAAGCTCAAGATCCTAATTGTCACCATTATCCCCTCGCTATTGTTGTACTCAACGTTGAAAATAAAGCTAGTTGGCCTTGGTTTTTTGAGATGCTTAGAAGTGTTATATCAGACTCTGCTGAATTAGTTTTTATGACCGATAGAAACAAGGGCCTCAACACGGCTGTAGCTACTGTGTTTCCACAAGCTTACCATGGGCATTGTATATGGCATTTTTCCTAGAACATAAGAGGGCATTCTTGTAACACCAACAAAGCCGTAGTCGGATGGAGATTTATGGAATTAGCTAGGTGTTACACGATGGTGGAGTTTGAGTCTGCTTACGCATCTTTTAAGGTGAGATATCCTTCAGCGTACAAGTACGTCGAGAAGCAGAATGAAAAAGACACTTGGGGAAGGGTTTATATTGCATGTGACAGATACAACTTGGAGACAAGAAATAGTTTGGAGTCAATGAACAGCGTGTTTAAGGACACCAGAAGGTATGCCTTAATACCAATGTTGAATACAATCATCAAAAAATTCTTGGGTATGGTTTAACGAACATCGGAAGGACGCTGTGTCTGGCTCGCTTGATACCAAAATTTTTCCTCTTGTCAAGATCCACCTACCCAACATATGGGCCAAAGCTGATAAAACACCAGTGCGTGAGCTAAATAGTTATGAGCTTCAGTTCGAGATAACCGACACTGAAGATGGAAAATTTTATTTGGTGGACTTGAGAGCAAAGAGTTGTACTTGCAAGGTGTATGATTATGAAAAGTATCATTGTGTGCACGAACTTGCAGCTTATTTATATATATGTGATGCTGATCCTGATCAATGACTAGAAGGCAAGATAGAGTATCATGAGTTGTGCTCAAATTATTACTGGGCAGAACTTTGGGCACTGGCTTATTACAAGACCTTTTATTCTGTTCCGGACATATCTGATTAGTATGTACCAGATTACATCAAAGAGGTTCATATCATACCTCCAAATCATATCAAGAGGAAGGGGAGGAAACAGAATAAGAGAAAGCCATCGGTTGGAGAAAGGCTTAAAAGAACACAAAACAAAAGGTGAATAAAGAAAAATTTCGGTTTCAATTGGTTGTTGTTTGGAAGGCATCATTATCCTACTGAATGAAACAGTGATTGTGTTGTTGTGGCTTTGGTTTCTGTAAAACTATGTTATACTATGGATTACTAGTATGTTTGGATTTTACTTATGTTAATTCATTGATTGAGTATTAGTGAGTACATTAGTATTCAACTTTTATTATAACTCATACTCTTGGTGAAACAATACATAATAGAAATAACGTATATGTAAAAAACTCATATTAAACTTTTATTATAACTTCTTATTCCAACATTTCTCTTATAAATTCAATTGTCTTTCCAATAACATTTTCTTATTAAGAACAAATTCTAAAGGAATATTATACAAAATAATGATTTCAAACATATTATTTCACCAATCACGTATGCTTACATGGTAATGCCGAAAACATAAAAGTAAAACTAAATTAAAAAACTAATTTTATAAGTAATACTAAAAAAATTAAATCGTGAAAAGTAGAACTATGAAGAACATTGGTAAAACCATAAACTTCTGTAAAACTAAGTGTAATTTTTTGGAGGGAAAAATGAAAAAATTATCTGGTGCCCAAACGAAAAAACAAAATTTATTTTGCATGTTTGGTGAAAGAAGCAGATTCCCTATGTACTTTATCCTATTATATTAAAATCCTCTATAACTCACCATTCATTCACACAACTCTCTTTCTCCTTCAACTTTCTCTTTGCTTATTCTCTCTCAAGTTCACTTTTTCCTTTTGTTTCATGGATCTTTGGGTGGAGAAACAGGAGAGGTGAGAGATAAAGAAGAATAAGAGAAACGCTGATAGATTAATGTACATTTCCGATGCCCAGTACGGGATTCCAACACGTTGTCCATGTGGGGGAGAAATCAAAGAGGACCTCTCCAATTCCAAAGTATTGACATAATTTTGATATCTTACTTGGGAGTAGGTACTTCACCTGCAAGACGTACAAGGTAATAGTGTAAAATTGTGTAAAACATCATAAAACCGCGTAAAACTGTGACAAAATTGAGTAAAACTGCGTAAAACTGTGACAAACTAAGTAAAACTTTTAAAATGCGTAAAATTGTGACAAACTGCGTAAAACTGTAAAACTGCGTAAAGCTGTAACAAATTGAGTAAAACTATGTTGAACGTGCAAGATGATGGACTACACTTTCGTCAGCCATGGGATTTTGCTGTTCAGGAAGAAGTTCAAATGTTAATTAGGAAGGTTAATGATATGGCTGAAGAGATTGCAAAGCTCAAAGCGCTTATTGGTGGACCTCATCCATGAGAGATTCTCCATTCTCACTTTGTTTGTTAGTTCTAATGTATGTCACCTTTGTTTGTTAAGATATGAGTGGATGTGTTAAAACTTATGTTATGTTAAATATGTTAAGTTGAGTGCTCTGTTAAGTCTGTGTTTTTACGTGTTAAATCTTGTCAGTTCTAATTTTGTCTTTGTTTCTACCTATTTTTCAAGACACATAATTTGTCCCATAATCTTTGATAATTAAGTCATAATCAAATGTACCATAATCCTCCATAATTTTTCTACTTCCCAAAAAAAGACATCTCCACAAACCAAGTTCTTCACTTTCTTCTTCCCTTCCTTCTTCACGTCTTTCTTTCTTTCTGTTTCCTGCTTCCGTTACAAACGCCTCTACCGGGGCCAATCTCCCATCCAATCGATCAACCTTCTTCTCAATTCTCTTCAACTGTGTCCTCATTTTCTTCATGGTCTTAATAACATCACCCACTTGCTCAGCTCCCTGAACTACATCTTGGGCCTCTGCCCTATCTTCTGTGGGTTCTTTCTCTTTTTCCTGCTCTACAATATCTTCATCGAACATGTCTTTGAAAAAGATTGATTTTTCTGAGGCTCCATCATCCAAATTTTTTTCCCAACTACCCACTAATATATCAGGCTCATCAACATCATCTTCATGTTCCATAAGTTCATCTAACAAAAAATCATCAATACCTTTGACAAGGATGATGCTGTGAATATCCTGTAAAAAATCATAATATTAGTTCAAACTTAGCAAAGTTTTACGAAGTTCTACCTTAGTGAACTTACAATATCGTGACCGAGTTCCTTGTAGATCTATGAAAGTGACAGCCCTTTCATTCCATTTGGTTTCCATGTGGACTTGCACATCCTCAGACATGACACATCAGCTCCTTCCACAGGTTCTTTAAACAGATTTCCTAGCTTAGGAATAGCCTCAAATGCAAGAATCTACAAAACACAACATTTCATTTTGTAATACAATCAGTGTTGAACAATAATGATAATGTCATTTTTTCTCTTACTTACCTCCAGTGTGACACAAAAACCTGGTATAGGCCATAGTGGAATATTCGATTTCATCGGGACCATCCCTTTAAAATGGTCCATTGTGTAAGAGATCTCTTTCAACATGTAATCATATGAGTATCTCCCCCATGGAAAGGTCTTGCAATAATCAAGATTATCAACTGCTCGCTGGAAAAAATCCAAAACATTTTTGGCGCCTTTTCCGACATTTTTTTGAGCGCAAATAACACTTCCTAAGAAGAAAGGAACTGCTATCTTCAATCTATCTTTATGCGGTCCCATTTTCACAAACTTCTCTTTGACATCTTCCAACCTTATAGGTTCTCCATCCTTGAAATACTTCCCCACAAACTACTTTTCACCAAACTTCTTGTAGCCGAGAGGATAATTGCGAAAATCAAGTCCTGATATCAATGTGTGTTCCCTCAACCCATAATGGATGGGAACGCCATCAACGACAAACCATACTTATTTCTGCTTATTGGTTACAGTTGCCCTCACCAATAACATCCACATGGCCTGAACCTTGTAGTTGTTCTCTCTTTTCATGTGGAATATGCGATTAAATTGAGGATGCTCCTCAAACCAGTTACTCTTAATGTTAGACAATTTTGGTTTCAGATTTTCAAGAGTTGTAATTGCGTCAATATCATGCACCTTGTCCCTATCTTTATTTATTTCTTATACTCAGATGGAGGAAAGAACATTTTCAATGGTTTGATTGCCTCAACTTCCTGCAAGTCAATAAAACAACATTTTCATTATTATCCAGTAATCCAATGTTTTCCTACTATTATACCTAGTTTTACTCAATATTCCTTGAGACCAATGAAATACACCAATATATACGATTAATAGTCTCCGATTCAATAATACACCTACTTCAATTTGATATTTTAAAACTATTAATACACCAATTCATACCATTGATACACCAAAGCTCAAAATAAATTTTCTCAAGTTTTCAGTATCATCCAATAATCCTAAGTTATCCTACTATTACACCTAGTGTTACTCAGTATTTCTAGAGTACTTATACTAAAAAACAATGCATAATTTATGTATCTTACCTCTTCACCGTCTGATTCAGATTCAGCTAGTGCTGAATTCTATACTTCCTCGTGGTCCTCGTTCGCATTATCATCTCTATCATCTGATTCTTCTTCTTTTTTTCTCACCGCCTTCTGCTTCTTCTTCTCCTTTTCACCTTCTTCATTCTCTTTATCGGAGATTATCGCCTCAGACGAGCAGATGTTCTCTGCTACTCCACTTGCTACTCCACTTGGTTCATCCTCAATCGCCGCCGCAACATCAACAAGGACATTTATCGGCTCTGATATGTCGGCCGTATTTTCCGTTATCATCGTCACCCTCGATGAGAGCTGAGTGGCCGTCCTCACAAACTTGACTTTCACAATCGGGTTCACTTTTTTCCCCTTATTTTTTTCTTCATCCTCTGTTGGCTTCTCCTTCCTCTTACCCCCTAGCCTCGTTTTCACCATTTTTCAAAGCTTTTTCTTTCGATTTTCAGAAACGCGATGAGAGGATGATGGATTCTCTTGAGTTTTTCTTTCGATTTTGAAAAAGTGAACTAGGGTTTGTCGATTTGAAAAATAAAGTAAAGTAGTTTGAATTTTAATTTGGTTTTACTATTGCCCCGATTTTGGTTTATATTTGTTAAAGTGTTAGTTGATTTTGATTTAATTGGTTTGGCATAACTATCGGATTGGATCGGATCGACAATTTTGGATTTTAATCAGATAAAACTTGTAATATTTAATCTTTTATAGTGTTTTGTCACTTCCTATCAAATTCGATTTAATATTTTTTTGTATTAACATATCTTCTAGAGATTAGTCTCTAACAAATTGGGACAATAGAGGAGTTGCTTCGATAATAGCAAGGTTTTGGAGATCAACAAGGGTTCGTGAAAGCGTTGATATGGTGCTGCAGACAACTTCTAGTTGTTTTTTTTTTATACAAAAGATAGATTAGTAAATTACATGAAAAGATAAGAATACGTCGAACTGAACGGTGATAAATGTCGGTCTCGTTGTTTTGCAGTTTGCCAGCGATTTCGCCACGTGTCCCTACCAAGTCGCCCCCACGTCCGTATTTTCTCAGAAGTTAAAAAATTTAAAATTGCAGGAAAAAGAAAAGGATTCAACGAGTTCTCGCAACGAAACTTTCCGCATTCTGACGGGTAAAGATCTGCGAATGGTTCATTGGATTAGGGTTTTTTTGCCTTTTTCTGTCGTCTTCTAGTTTCGTTTAAAGGAATCACGTTTGGGGTTTTGTCGTCCATTTAGGTATGTTGGATTTGATTATTGGCTCTCTTAACGAAAACCGATGAATTGCATTGTCATTTTTTGAATTTCATTTTAATTTGGAAATTGAGTTGAATGATTGAATTTAAAGCCTGATTTTTTTTAATATTTTTATAAAAAAAACTCTTCTGGGTTTTTCGAGTTTTGCTTATTGATAAATTTGCTCTGGTTCCTGCTGGAATGATGGTTTTGTTGCTCTTGAAATTGATCCCATGTGATTTTGGAGGATGAAGAATTAGTTGGGGTTTGAGAATTTTGTTAATCGCCATGGATTTGGAGACTGAAACCTCTGCTCTTGAGTCTGTTGAAGATAAACGGGTCTCTGTTTCTACAACCGTAGAAGATGATACAACGATTGACCTTAATAAACAGTTGAATTCACCAGTTGAGACTTCTTCTCCGGCAATTTCAAAAGGATTTGGTTTAAGAAAATGGAAGAGGCTAAAAAGGAGAGATCTTGTGAAGGATTTCTCTGTGAATATGGACAACAGTAAGATTCTGAAGAGGGTGTTGTCGGGAACAGCTGATCCGCATGCTAAACAAATGCATGTTCGGTCTCCAGAAGTCAATCAAAGTAGTCTTGGTTCAGTTGGCTCGGTGAATGACATGGTTGGTTTTGCAATAGCTGGGACCAGTCATGGCACTAGTCTTGCTTTCTCAGCTGGCGTGGATTCTGATAACAGTGAGGATCGAAGTAGCAAGTCCTCGACTGCAGCCAGCGGTCCGAATATTAGGAACGAAAGGACAGTAGATCATTTGTTGGACAAACAAAGATCAAAGTATGTGGGTGGAAAGAGTGTGGTAAATTCTGGTGAACAAAAGAATAGTAGTGTAGAGAAGAGTAAGAAACTTAGAGGAGAAAGGATCAAAATTGAGAAGGAAAACTCTCGTTCCAGCATGGAATCGGCTGACTCAAAAAGCTCCAACTTTGTGTTTATGCAGGGTGCTCCTTTTAGTTTGAGTAGCAGAGATCAAAGCGGAAGAAGAATGATGGATCACAATGGCGCACATACTTCGAACCAAGAAGATAAGGTGGGAGAAGAAGAAGATGATTATTCACAAGGAGAGTCCCAAATCAGGAACAGTGGTTCATCAGGCAATCTGGATCCATTAATAGAGGCCTTCAAAAGTTACCAAAATTTGCAAGAAGCCCTAAAAAGAGGTATCAGTTTCGTGTTCATCTGAATTGTGATGGTTGGTGTATTGTACTAGTCCTTAGCAACATGATTGTGTATGGGGTTTAAACTGAAGTTCTGTTTTCTTTTTCTGTTGACAGAACTCCAGAAATTCCAAGAGCTTGGGAAAGAAACAATATCATTACTACCTGATGAAGCAGAAAGCAGCAGTTGCATACACGTGGGACATGGACGAGCTAGTGAAGGAAGTCCTTCGGGAGAATTGGGATTAACTTCTCTTGATTCTGAGATACTAAACCTAATGGAAAATGTAGAGCAGCTGGAGTTCAAACTAGAAGAAACAATGTGTATCCGCCAAGTTAAAGAATCGCAAATTCGTGAACTTGAATCCACCATAGTAGTACCGGAGCAACATAATCGAGGGACAGAGATCAGGTTCGAAGACATTTTCCAACAAAAGATGGAGGCAGAGATTGAACATCTAATATTCTCAAGATCAGTGGCAAACCTAAAAAGACGGATTAAACTGATTGAAGAAGAGAAGGAATTGGCTGAGAATGAAGCGGATGGAGAAGCAAAAACCAAAGTTAAGAATCTAAAGAATGAAGTTCAAGATATACAAAATCATTGTGTAGAGATCCAAGAAGTGAAGAGTTTGAAGAGGAGAGCAATTAAGACAACTTCATGTATACTTCTACAGTTAGGGTTATTGTTTATGCTGTTTAATTTCCAGTTAATGCCAGAGTCGGAGACTGTTGTGCCCACGTGATAGTTTTGTCTCATGATATTTGTTTTATTAACTTTGATATAAATTTTGTTTTTCATATATTTTGTGACACTTTTTGCTCTAACAGATCGACTTCTTTGGATGTATGTGAAGTTCACACGGTTTCTAGTATCTCACCGTCGCTTCCAAATTTTTGTTAGTTATGGGATTGATGGTAGGTGGTTTTCTTGGAAAGTCGGCTTTTCATATGGAGATCATAATATTTTACAATGTGGTAATCTATACTTGATTTCACTTACATTTCAAATAAAAAACATCAAATATATAAAATCATCCAATACATATATTTTTAATCATAGAGTAAGTTCTTGTTAACGAAAAATAACAAGGGCTATATATGGATGACACATCATACAAAACATTGGCTATGTCATACTTTAATTATAGTAAATATATAAAATTCATATCCAATATTCAAGGTTGTGCTAATTCATACATGTAAATAAAATGTATTAATTACCTGAAATCTTATAATGCATTTGTCTTGACAATGTTAATTTATGTGTTTAGATTATGATGTAAATCTAAGGAGCATCACTTAAGGAGTTAAGGAGACAATGATTGAAGCTGAAGATGCATTTCTTGAACTAGAGGATGCTATGGAGATTCAATAAGGACCAATGACAAAAGCTAGGACCAAGAAGCTTGCTAGAGCTATCTCATTACTTTTGAGTCATTTTTGGAATCCTTCAGATGACTTAGGTTTGAATGTGATACATTCAACTATCTTTTGCATCCAAACAAATGATCAACAATTGGGTTAGTGTTTTCAATTGTACTCTTTTTCCCAGACTTGGTTTTGTCCCAATGAGTTTTCCAAGTTTGGTTTTTAATGAGGCAATTGGTTCACTACGTAATTGCTCAATTGTTTGATCATGAAGACAAGACCAAGACAAATTTCACATCCTAAGGAGGAGCCTTTCTTTTAAATTCAAATATGTTCATACTTATGCTTTTAATATCTTTTCTTTAATAGGTTTAGAATTCTAAGAGTCATTTATATGCCTTTATATGTAAGAACCACGCCACTTTCTTTCATTAAGCAATTTTTAGACAACAAGAGTGATTGTCTAATTTTCTGAGTGATTCAGATTATGCTAAGGAGTGATTCCAAAGAAAATCTCTTGTAGAGTGATTATCAAGGTGTATATGGTTCTTGGGTGTGATATCCTTGAATCCTCTATCCAAACTACAAAGGATCTCCATCCCTTTGTTGTTATCACGACCATAATCATATACCTTCACTCCAACAATCCACTGTTTCAGTTGAGATCAGCCTAAACTCAACCTTCAAAAAAACGATCATTAAGGGAGGATCATATCATGTGGTATCAGAGCAATTTGAAGGCTTGAGGACTCATAGAAACAAGGAGTGACCCTTAATCTTCTATATAATCTGATTATGTCTCTTTGTATTCTTTGAATCTGTTTTGGTGTTTAATTTCGCTTTTGATGCATCACTTGATGAATATAGATATGGATGATTGATTTTGTGCATAAAATTGTTATTTAACATTGAAATCGAGTTTATAAGTGATATAACACGTTTTAGACTCATAGGGAACTGTGGAACCTGTTTCAGATTGTGACTAATCATATTCTAGGCTGTTTGAATTATGTTCTTGTTTAAATCAATCTAAATTTCGTACCCTTTGGATATTGATCATTCTAAGTTCAAATATAGTCAATTTCGTGATGAATATTATTGCTTGATACTCACGCTTGTTCTGTTTTGTTGTTGAATGTTAATCTAATTTAAAACAAACTGTTTGAGTAGTCTCTTTTTTCTGTTTACTTTGAGCATTTCTTTGTGTTTCTTTTGCAAGGAACAATGTCTGTTAATGGAGACACTACAAGAAATATGACTTTCCTTAGCGTTCGAAAAACGCTATCGTAGGATAGCATAGTGATATTACTCAGATTTAATGCATTTTAGTAGGCATTTATGTCTGCTAAACTTGTATTATCTGAGCCTTTTCTATGTAAAAACCGGACTTTTTCTAGACTTTCAGGTTTCAGGTCTCTTTTGGAGTAAATGTGTTGAAATGATGCATTTTCGGATGAAATATGGCCTTGTGAAGAAACAAAGAGTCGATCTGCGATTGAATCGAAGAATCTGAAATTTTTGAAGCCAAAATCCATAAGGGACCGATCGATCCGTCTATGGACCGATCGGTCCG
>OVBE01001698.1:0-34807 GCA_900406425.1 Iberis pinnata
TATGTATATATATATATATATATATATATATATATATTAAAAATATAATTACATTACACTAAAATAGTAATATTATAATTTTATATATAATATAAAATAATTTGATTATGCAGAAAATTAGATTTTAAACATTTATATATCATGAAAAAACATTTATGTACCAAATATTTTCAAATAAATTTACAAAAAATTTAACCAATATGTTTATTTCTTCTTAAAATAAATATGGTAATTTTTATGTTAAACTATTAAAAGCCTAACAAAGCTTAAACATCTACTAGTAAGCAATTAAAAAATGGAATATGTGTATTAGAAAAAATATATTAGAGAAAATTTAAAAATCAAAAGAAATTAAAAAGAAAGATGAGTATAAGAAAAGAAGAAGAACAATTAAAAATATGTACAATTAAAAAGAAGGGGAGAAAAAGAACAATTTAAAAGGATGTGAGTGAGAATCAAACTCAACACCCTTAAATGGGAGAAGAGATGGTTAACCAAATGAGCTAATAAATTTTTATTAATATGTGGCACGTGTCACACCCTATACAAGGGTAGATCCTCCCCTGAATGCAGGTAAAAATGCTTATGAGGAAGAGAAAGAAAGATGCAGTCCATGGGGACTACTGAAGTACATGCATATGAATGTCAATATCTTCTGCCTAACATTCAGTGCAGGAAAATCAAGATTTCTGCGCCAAAAAAACCTAGAAAGCTAAAAAAACCAACATAGAGAGAGGAGAACAAGTATAAAAAGATGGAATTATGCAATAAACAAAAAATATTCCATATAGTATTCTCTGTTTTTCACTCAAGAACATGTCATTGTTTGTTTGTTAAGAATCTCTTCCTACATTTGACATTATCTTAAGAATTTCTACTTCAGTTTTGAATTTGCATTGTTAATAAACTGAGGCTTTTTCATATAAGTATCTCTTTCTTTGATTCAGTTTGTTAATGTGAATGTTTGTTAAGATATTTTTTAAAAGATTAAAGTCAAAATCATCAATGCATTTTCTATAGAAAAATGCATTTTCACACAAAATTCGTGCAAAATTAAATTTAGGTAATATCATAATGTACAAATGGATAAAAGATTAATCTTTTAAGACATCACAAATAAAAAACATATTATGGTATACAATATTGATATATTTATCTATAATATATTCATGATCAAACTTGATTTCGGTTTATCTTGTAGTAAGTTTTGGTCAATTTGTAAGAAAGTAGATAGATTCATGAGTTTTCTTCTTTTGATATGATCTCTATATTTGAACACTAAATATCATCTTGATACTCTCATCGCTATGGTTATAAGATGTTTGGATACATAAGAAAAATTTTGAATTGTGCTCATTCAAATGCTAGACAAACACAAATAAATAGCTACAAAAATGGGTTCAACATTTCTAAAACTATATAGCTCGTTGTCGCAATGAACTCTTGATAGTGTGGCATATAGTATATTGACAATCTTTTAATGTCGAAGTTGAGCTTTGTTATATGGTAATCCTTCTCCCATGAATTATCCTCTTATAAACGTTGAAAGATGAAATGCAATATGGATATAAATCTTGGAGATGAGCAGAATGATATAGTGGAACCTCATGTGACAAAAAAAATATTCTACTCATTAAGGTAAATGAAGATGTATATGATATGAATTGCTTAAAACGTACACGAACTTAATGTTATGCTTCACTTACTAGATTGATGATATGTCTTGTAATTATTTTGTTGTTTAAATTTTATGTAGACTTTCCAATATAGCGTATATTACCATAAATTATATAACAATATATTTTTTTATTAATCATATTCTTAAAGTGTATTAACAAAATTGTGTTGTTGAGAAATTATGTTTTATGCTTTGTTTATAAGTAATTATAGTCAATAAATTTTTTTAGACTTATATCAAATTAATTTTTATTATGTTGTTAATAGGAAACTAATACATAGTAAACCATAATTTTTCTTTTTAATATTTTAGATTACACACATCTCTTAAAATAATGTTTTAAGAAGTTATGTTTTGGATCTTTTGGTTAGTGACAATACAAATGTTTGTTTTGGTTTATACAAATTTAAAGATAAAGGAAAAAGTATAACACAATTCAAAATGAGGTCAAAGCAAAGTTCATTAACGAAATACAATTTATTTTCTGCATCACATACTATAGTTAAATTCTATATTACAGTACCCTTTAATATATTGTTACTATGATCTTCATGTTCTAAAATAAAAAGTATTGAGATCTTAAAACCCGAAAAATAAAGGATCAGAGACTTGTCTTGTTCATCATTTACAAATAAAGTATATTCTGATAGATATTTGTTTCTTGTCTCTTAAGCAAAAAAAAACATTTACTTGGAAAAAATTATTTTCATACCCGAATTTATAGCAAATGAGTTCATTTATACATAAACTATATGAGGGTGTATATTAATACCCTAACTTTTAAAAATGTAATTATTTGCTCTTTAAAATTTTTAATAATCTACTAGTAAATATTGACGCATTAACTCAGTTGTCACGTAAGCAAAATAGCATATGACTATTGAGTTAGCTTTCATGTCAGTTGTCACGTCAGCTACCACGTCATCTGTAAACAAATTTATCTATATATANATATATATATATATATATATATATATATATTATAATTTAAAAATATATAAATAATCATTATAGCTAAACATAATTTTTTATAAAAAATTAAATTATCTAGATAATCATTGTTAGGTAAATGTAGTTTAATTTAAATAATGCATCTAACTATAATTCATCACTATATATTTTAACAATGCATCAATATATAATTCATCATAAACGTTGAATTCTTAGCGTTCGATGACTTATCAACACAAATTTAATTTAAATGGGTAAATTTAAAAGTTGAAAATTTATATGACTCTTATTACATCATTTTTAACCTAAATTTGAAAGTAAAAAAAAATCTGCTTGAAGTCAAAAAAATTTGTGATGTTTTACTTATTTGTTGTGTATATATCTTGTGATAGATATGTTGAGTGTCTTTAAAAAAAAATGAATATGCGGTTAAAACTTTGTAAAAATGTATGTTCAAGTACTACTTGTTCGAGTACCACTTGGGACGAAACTATATCGGGTATGGGAAGATTACGGGTTCGGCTCATAACTTTCTAGTTATAAGAAAAGATGTATGTCCAAATTATCTAGATTATAAATCCAGTCCCTCGATAGATTACAAATTCGATTGGACCAATTATAAACATAATGTAACATTTTCTAAGTATTATGATTGTGTTTTTAACATTGGTTACTTATGTTCATACTTTGATATTATATCATAAATCCTCTCTCACTCGATTGACTATATGAATTACAATCTTTTCATAAGATTTATACACAATAAATAAGTAAAATCATTGGAAAATGTCAAAAGAATTTCAAAATTTTCAATTTCAAATGGAAAATTTTCTTCAACTTTAATATTTAAGCCAAATAATTATAAACTTTTGAAAAGTCACATAAATTCTCAACCTTAAAAATTTAGCAAATTAAATCATGTATGTTATCATAACTAAGTCGTTCTAACAAAAAAGTTGTTAATGATGAATTATAGATTGATACATTGTTGAAAATTATGATGATAAATATTTAAATTAAATTACATCTACCTAATAATGATTTTCACTATATTTTAAAAAAGTTCATTAAAAATATTTTTAGCTAATTAGATGGTTCATGCTTTATGCTCGAATATAAACTTTATAAAATTGTTACAAAAATGAACAGTAATAATTTTTTAAAAAATTGTAAATTCAATTATGAATTAAATTTTGGTGATGACATGTAAGCAATCTTACTTTGTATTTAATATATACGATAATTTATTAATATATTTTTGAAATTTCTAGAAAAAATAGTTTAACGTGTAGGTATTTATTAGTCGATTAATAGAAAAGCTAAAAAACAAATATTCAAAATTATAAAAATTGAGAAATTAATATGCACTTTCGTATAATTTACGTATAAAATTTTCCATTCACTATAAGTTCAGACATAAATATATTATATTAAGCGTATATCTTGTGAAGAGACAAACAATACCACCATTTTAGGTCTCTATTATTCAAGGTCCCATATTAAAAAAAATTATATTTTTTTATCAACTACTTTTTTTATAAGTCATTTTTCTTTTTTGTTGAGAAAAAAGATTAAGAAAGAAAGATTATGGTGAATCCACCTCATTAAAGAATTAAAAAAAATTGAAAATTTTCCATTAGTTTCTCAACAAAAAAGCAAAAAAAACTTTGGAAAAAAATTTGGGTTATTGTTCAACATGTTTTTCTGGCTTATATAATATTGATCAATATCGATCATTATAATGTTATAGATATAAGATTAAACTCTTTAGTTAAACCCTTTGTTTAACAAGGTGGGATACACCATAATCCAAAAAAAATTTAGTCGAATTATTTAGATATATTGATATATATATTGATGTTGTTGTTATTCAACTAAAGGGTTTGGTCTTATATCTCCAAAATTATAGAAAATGTGATTGTTTAGAAGCAAAAGTGGAAGCTAAAATAATTGCGCAATCTATGAATATTGAACCAATGTTATCGGTGAAAAGAAAGCAGACCATTAAAAGGAAAATGCACTTTGATGAAGAGGTAGAGAGAAATGATGAAAGTTTGATGCTTATCGAAGAGGGTAATTTTAAAATCAATTATTTTTTAGGATTGTTGACCAGGGTACAACATCTCTTCGAGTGAAGTTTGAAAAATTTGAAGAGTATAACAAGATATTTGGATTTTTGTGTGAAATGACAAAGCTTAAGACAAAAGCAGAAGATGATTTAAATGCGTCTTGTCTCTACCTTGAAACTTCTCTCAAATATGGTGAGCATTCATATATTGATGGAAATCATCTATTTTTAGAGATCAAAATTTTAAGAGATCTTTTACCATATGAGATCACAAAACCTATTGAGATACTGAATTATTTAAAATAGCATGAAGGTTATCCAGATATATGGAATGCATACACGGTGATGTTAATGATTCTGGTCTCAGTCGCTTCTGCAGAAAAGAGTTTTTCCAATGTTTTGAAAACCGACCCGAAGATCAAACCGGATGATCTTTCGGGTCAACCGCAGGTCAGCCACGGTTTAGTAGTTTAATGAATATTTTTTATTATTATATATATTTGTAGGTTTATATCTTACATAAATATTTTTTTTACAAAAATTAAATTAAACTTTTTGTAATTTCTAACATTTTTGATATAAACTTTTATTAAATAATAAAAAATAATGATGAAAAATGTCTAACAATAAATGTAAACTAGTAATTCAAATTGTAAATATTATTATATAAAAAGTAGTATATTAGTATAAGAATTATGACAAAATAACTAATTTCAAAAATAAATAAAACATTACTTTAGTCAATTTTCATTTATTCTTTTATATTTTCGTCGGCTTTTTCGGATGACATTGTAAAATCTTCAATAAATGTCTATAGATTCACAAATCGTATATTTATACCAAAATAATATTTATATACAAATAAATAGTAAATTTATTAATTAAAGTTGCATAATTTTTTATTGTATTAATTAGTATATTGATTCGATCCTTCCGGTTGACCCGAGTCGCGGTTTAGGCATGATTTTTTACTGGGTTTTTAAGACAAACCGACCCGGATTCGTTGTCGGGTCACCGGTTTTACCGGTTCGACCACGGGTCCGGTTTCAAGTTAAAGTTTATTAAGTCTTATTTACTATCAACTATGTCAGAGGAAAGATTGAACGGTTTGGCTATATTGTCAATTGAGAAGGACATAGTTGGTGAACTTGACTTTCTAACTTTGATGGATAATTTTGTTGGAAGAGAAGAATAATTTTTAAAGATAGATAAATTTATCATCGAAATTAGATTGTTTTGTTGGTGAATTTCTATTTTATCTATTATTCTTTTGGATATTTATAGTTATTTGAATCATACGTTTTATTTTAACTTCGTTTTTTAAAATAAGTCCTCCATTTTTTGTTGGTTTTAAGCCCCTATAATATCAGGACCGATTATATTGTGTGTATTTTAAGAAAAGTTGTCTTTTATGATCCTGCTCGGCGAAGAGTTGGTAGCGACCATCACTGTGACGGATCGTTGCTTTGAAACGACATAAAAAGATAATACTCCATCTGTTTTTTAATAAATGATTTTCTAGATTTTATTTTTGTTTCATAATACTTGATTTTTTGCTTTTTATTTAATATTTTACTCTTCTCAAAAGTACTCAAAACACACATTTTCACTCAAAACAATTGATTGTCACATCTTTTGTGCCAATAGTTGAAGAGAGAGAAATAAAAAAACACAATATTAATTTTTCTAAAGATTGAAATTTTTAAAATAATATTGAGATTAATTAAAGAGAGAGAATCAATCATTATTTTTCTAATATTTGTGAAAACTCTAAAAAATCATCTACTATGAAACAAACAGAGGAAGTAATATGATGGTTACGACTTATGAAGATGATTTGAAAGGAAAAAGCTATGGCAAGTTAAAGAAAACGATCACTAATTATTAAGCGAGTGTTCAATTAAGTTTTTGCAAGTTACGATAAGTAGAATTACGTGTAGTCACAGACTCACTCAGAGTAGTAGTCACTAGCGACTCCTCTCCGAATAGAGCATATTTATTTCACCAAGCTTCTCTAATCAAAGAACCATAACTTGTAATGTCTTAAAAAGGAGCCTCGCAAAACCAAGGAGGCTTTTTATGTTAAATGGTATAGACATACAAACAAAGCAACCTATCCTTTGGCTATTATGCAGCTTCTTCTTCCTCTTCTCTCTAACAAAAGTTAAAGCTGATTTTGGAACTTCAGTCTCAAAAAAGCAACAACAACAACAAAAGAGTACATCCATAGGTTTTAACTTAATACATTTGCTAGATCACTAGATAGCAGCCTAGCAAGAGACTTGATATGTGCGATGTGATTCAGAAAGAAGTTTAGGCTTTCACTTCCTCACCGCCACCACCAGATCCTCCTGCTTTCTCCTTTTCTGCATCTTCTTCTTTCTTCTCTTCCTCCTCTTCTTCTTCCTCTTCTTCATTAGTCTCTTCTGCTAATTTGGTGAGCTCGCTTTGTATCATCAGCTTTATAGATGACTTTCTTGGGGTGAGATCTTCTTTTTTGAACTTCTTGTCTGTAATATGAGTCAAACAATGTGTTTTACATATATTACCAGACCATCACTTAAGAAAGAAAATGACTGAAACCAAATTTGTTCATACCAAGTTCATTGAGGATGTCCGTGAATGTAGCCTACATGAGACCCAAAATTGCTCTTATTAGGATTTAAAAGACAATTTACAATCTGAATAGATGCTTTACAACAAAATTACTCACCGTACTAAAGTCCACCCTTTTGAAGATTTCAATGATTGCATTTTTAAGCACTTTATCGCTAGGCCCTTTGGTTTTCTCTTTCCCTTTTCCAGCCTTTTTTCCTTTCAAATAAACACAACGTCAGTAACACTAAGTGGCTGCAATAAACAGGATAATGACCTGACCAAACCTGGCTTCTCTTCTGATGCAGACTTTGAAGGGGTTGAGGGTGTCTTGGTAACTTTTTCAGACTTCTTCCTCTTAGAGGATGCCTTTGGACTAGTATCACTGTCATCATCTGTCTTCTTACGTTTTCCTGATGATCTTTTCTGTGTAACTTTCTCTGATGGACTGGATTTTGCAGCTACTGCCGCTTTCTTGGTTCTAGCTCTCCCAGCTGATGCTTTCTTACCAGCTGACGATCTAGAACGACGTTTCTTCTTTGTTGTTTCTTCTTCAGAAAGATCCTCAGATTCAGATTTCTCCTCACTTTCAGAGGGCTGAGGTGCTTCATCCTCGGATTTATCAGGCATACTGTTTTCATTCTCCTCTTTATTCTCTTCTTCCTCTTCCTCTTCTACCTTCTGCTCCTTCTCTTCTTCTTCTTCCTCTTTCTCCTCTTCAGACTCATCATCAGAATGCGATTTAATCTTTTTCACAGCCTTTGTTCCTTCCTCAGACTTTCTTTGGCTCTGAAAAGACAGATCAAATAACATAATTCAATTTAGGTACTTGGACCACTGATGAACAGTTCCAAAAATAAACAATAAGACAAGATTTATAGCATGATTAGTGAAAAAAGCAAGCCTCCAGCTCTAAACTATGCAATGGTACCTTCGCTGATCGTTTGGAAGATGAACTACCAGCTGCAGGTGAGCTTTGCTTGGGAGTTCTCTTTCGTTTTGCTCCGTTACTTGACTGTTTCAACAGAATATTATAAGAGAATCCAAGATGCAAAATTAATTTCTAAAGCAATAGTTTTCAACACCAAAATACCTTCTCTTTCTCAGGAACTGCGGCATCAGATTTCACATGAGGTTTCTCCAAAAACTCAATCAGTTTTGTAATAATATCTTCCTGTGTTGAAAATACATGAAACATAAATTAGCATAAAAGCTTAGTTATCTTTAAACCTTCACAAGATGCCCTAGTCACGCAGGAAGTAAATGAATTTCAAGAACAAAGAACATCAAAATTAATAGATGTAATGACCTTTTTTGTTGTAGCCTTGCTGATATGAATGTCAAACATATCACAGAACTCCCACAGTTTTTCTTTGATACATTTATCAAGCTTTTCTTTAACTTTTCCTTTTGCTTTTTCCTGCAAAACCAAAGACAAAAATTATATATACAAATCAAAGGAAAATGTAAAACAATCTTCAAGGTGTGATGTTTCACACCTCATTTCCATGCCAAACAAAACCAGAGAAGCCCAATATGTTTGTCTTGATCTGAGCAGCCTGTTAAAGCAAGAAGAATAAGTCAAACATAAACATGATTAATAGACTTGCTGCTAACATAATATATGATTGACATTTTAAGAATTATGACTATTGCAGGAGCAGAACATGAGACTCGCCTTCCCTCTCCTCCCATTAAATAAAATTGTATGCAGCAGCTTCAAAGTTTCATCAGACTTCTTCCTTGTTACCTTGTAAGCAACTACAAAGATACATTCCAGTTATATATTTCATTGCCACTACAAATTAGATGAACAAAATGTAACCAATAAAGGTATTTTAAATGATATTTCACATAGGATGAACATACCATTGGGAATATCTTTGAGATATGCACCTTGCCCCTGTAATATCCAAAAGATAATTATGAACACATCTATATGTGATGTTCTAATCTCAACTCAGGCACGTATTGACAAACCTTTTCAATATGGAATTCTTTTGAAGAGTCTCTATCAATCACTGCAACAAGCCTCTCAACAGATTTCCGCTCACGCACAGGGCGATCAGAGAACGGAGTCTTAGGTTCTAGATCCTTTTTCTCTTCCTCTTTCGCCTTCTTCTCGCGGACCTTTTCCCCAGAACTCTTTCCTTTTCCATGCTTTTTAGAACTCTTGCTCTCCTCTTTTTCATCTTCTTCATCATCATCGCTCTCTGCTTTTTCGTCTTCCTTATCATCACCGCTTTCTGCTTTTTCATCTTCCTTATCATCACCGCTCTCTGCTTTTTCATCTTCCTTATCGTCACCACTCTCTACTTTTGCATCTTCCTTATCATCACCTTTCTCTGCTTTTTCATCTTCCTTATCGGCATTTCTCTTTTCTTTCTCATCTTCCTTTGTGTGTTTGCCCTCCACGTTTTCATTGACATTCTGTTCCTTAATCTTTTTTTCTTCTTCTTCTACCTTTGGCTTTGCTGCTTCAACTTCCTCTGTTTTAGTTTCTTCCTTATCTTCCTCTTCTCTGCCTTCTTCAACCAAATCCTCCTCATTATGCTTCTCCACATTCTCCTCCTCTTTATTTTCATTGACAGTCTCTACTTTTTTATCTTCATCATCTCTCTCTTTTTCTCCATCTACCAGTTTCTCTTCTTTGTTGTTCTCTTCTGTATTCCCATCTTTCGCTCCATTTGCTTCTTTACTTTCGTGTTTTAAATCCTCTTCTGATTCTTTCCCAGCTTTTTTGTCATCTGCTTCAGTAATAATTGTATCTTTCAACTCTTCCTTGTCATCATCTTTTGTGTTGTTATTCTCTTTCGATTCCACATTTTCCTGCGTTACAGTATCTTCATCCATGTTGGTAGCCTCTGCTTGTCCCTCGTCCTTGGTGACTGTAACATCTTCTTCCATTTTGTCAGTCTCAGTATCGTCTTCATTTCTCTTAGCGTCTTTATCACTTTTTTCTTCATTTTTCTCTACCTCAGTATCTATCTCCATTTTCTCTGGTTCAGCCTTATTTTCTTCTTTTAGAAGTTCTTCTGTTTCCTTACCTCCAGCATTCTCCTCCTCCTTTTTCTCAGCCATAGCCTCTGATGGCTTCTCAAGAGAGCTAGTCTTGTTTTCTGTTGGCTCAACAGTTTTCTTTGTATCTTCTTCAACCATTATTGAAACAGTTCAGTAGATATTTTCCACCTAAAACACGTCTCGTTGTTATCAAAGGCTGAATGAGAAATCATATCAGAGAATCAAAATTGATACTATAGCAGAAACTAATGTTCCCTACGAACAAATTTAAAACTCTAACCCAAACCAGATGCTGGTCAACAATAGATCCACCAAGAAACAGAAATTCAATTTAAGATCTCATGCGTGTTCAATAGTTATCTCTTAATCCAACTTAGATCTGAACAAGAAGAGCTTGGAATATATAGAGTGGAGAATTTCAGAT
Organism: Iberis pinnata; assembly: GCA_900406425.1. Lineage (NCBI taxonomy): Eukaryota > Viridiplantae > Streptophyta > Magnoliopsida > Brassicales > Brassicaceae > Iberis > Iberis pinnata. The sequence goes on from OVBE01001698.1 coordinate 10,738, forward strand.
AATACAAAGAATTTGTAATTTAAGGACGAGACTAAGAGATTATCTCAAAACTCAAGGATTCATTTTTATCCTCAGTTCCTACACATTCTGGAGAAACAAGGATCCATATGAATTAATTGAAACCAAAAACCACAAAGAGATTCACACAAAACACAAACCCATCTCTTTTTCACTTGAATCTCTTGAAATTAGCCAATTAACATCAAATTCGTGCATTTAACAACACTGGATCGAGAAAAAAAGACAATAAATTCTCAAAGTATCAAAACTGTAAATGGAAGAAACGCATGAGAAACCCTAACTTCTAAACACAGCTTTAAGAAACACACGATAACACCAAACCAAAATAACATGTGAATTTAAACAAAGCTCGAACCATACAACTCAAAGACGTAATTTTTTGCAGCAACAAGAGGGTTCGACTTTGGAATCTCACCTCACTATCACAAGACTCAGCACTGAGTTTTCTCTCCTCTGTTTACTTTTTTTTTGTTCCCGAAACAGAACAAATAGCTTTTTCTTCGGACTCAAAACCGGATTTTAAATACAATTAAATGCCACGTCAGATGTGAAAGGAAGCATCGCCGTCCAATTCCATTGCCTAGACGGAGTTAAGAACGGTCAAGATTTGATGTTTGATGCATCTCGAAGATCGATGACGGTATAACTAGCTCAACGTCCGGTTACGAAACACGTACCGAGCATCTACACCTTTAGGAAGAGGAAAAATGACTTTTATTTGGATATTTAACATTTATATTTAAGGAATTAAACTTGACAAAAAAGAAATATATCTATAAATATTTATTTAAGAATTAAATCTAAACCCAAAATTTATATATTCAATGCTGTTATCAGGAGCGGATCCAAAAATGTATTTAGTAGGGTGCACATAATTTTTTATAGCTAAAAGTTTGGATAAAAAAATATCTAAAATTTTTTAAAATCTAATTACTTTAACAAAACAAAAATTTAGATGGGTGCACATGCCCCATAAATTAACCCTTGCGTCCGCCCCTGACTGTTATATAATATATTAATATTATATAGAGAAAAGATTTTTTGTAAAAAAAAAGTAAGAGTTTGACTTTTGTAAAAAAAAAAAGGTGCGAAAGATGTGTTATTGTATTATATCGAACATAAACTTTCTATTTACAGAGTAGAAACAAAGCAGTTAAAAAACTGTAAAACACGTAAGTATATGGAAATAATACAATGACTAAGAGGAGGGGGATACGTGTCAACTAAAGGATAATTATCATATATATCTAACACTCTCTCTTAACATGGGGAACCGAATGTTCAAGATCGATTCCCATTGACATGCAATAATCATTAAAAGCTTGTGAAGTAAAATTACCAGCGTTATCAAGTCTAACCTTCTTTATAGTATGATCAGGAAAATGTGCTTTTAATCTTATTATTTGGGTAATGAATTTTGCGAAAGCCATATTTCATGTTGTCAACAGACACACACGTGACCATCTAGATGCGTCAATTAATACCATAAAATATCTAAAATGGCTTGCATGGTGGATGAATAGGTCCACATATATCACCATGTATTCTTTCTAGGAACAATGAAGCTTCATTCCCAACTTTGGCTTGTGAAGGTCGAGTTATGAGTTTTTCTTGAGAACATGCAATACATGAAAACTCATTTGATTGGAAAATCTGATGGTTTATCAATGGATGGCCATTGGAATTTTGCACAAATTTTCTCATCATAACTGAACATGGATTGTCAAATCTTTCATGTCATACTTTAAATGTACTAGTAAACTTTGATTTTACTGTAACATATGATTCCGTTGTATATATTTTTGTGCAATATAATCTAGAAGATAACATTTGTAAATGTTCCAATCTTTCTTTATTTTATGAAATAATGCAAATGTATTCAATGTCATTCTTATTCATAGTCTCTATGTGATATCCATTTATGCGGATATCTTTGAAACTCAATAAGTTTCCATGAGACTTAGCGGAATATAACGCATTCGTTATTTCAATTTTTGTTCCCCTTGGCATTGAAAAATTAGTTATTCCAGAGCCTATGATTATCTTTTCACTACCAGATAAGGTATTCACGCTTCCAGCATAATCTTTTATATTGAGACTGGAGAAATACTTTTTTATTTTTAAATATAGTATATGTTGTTGTACTATCTTCGAGACATGTATCTCCATCATATATCTCAAATCTTTAACATTATCTGACATTAAAATATAAAATATGCATTAATTAAGCAAAAGATGATATTTTATAAAGCTTTATTTATATATAACAAGAAGGAATCTAGCTTAAGTTTTAGATAAAGTACAAAAGATGCATATTTTATAAACTAAAAAATAAAAACCTCTTTCTATATTGATTTCTAATTGCTCGACTTTCTGTTGGAATCTCCGGTATCAATAAGAAAGTCAGTGATGTCCAAATGTGTGTCATCATTCAAGCCTTGGAAGGAAGGTCCAGGCTCATTAGAGATGAGATTTGTTTCAATATCCTTTATTTTAACTTTTTGCGATGCTTGATAAAGATCAGCTAAATGTTTTGTCGTACGACAAGTTTGAGACCAATGTCCTCTCACGGGCATCTGTAACACGTATTTTCACCTTGCTTTTTCATAACGCAACCAACATAATTGATTTGAAAATTTTTGTTGGTTTTATCTGCGTTAGAATTATTTGGATGGAAACTTCTTCATTTTCCTCCTCCACGACCTCTTCCATGACTGCGACCACGACTTTTACTGCGTCCACATTCTCATCCATGCCAATTATTATTATTATTATTATTACTGGATAAAGCAACATTCACTTCTGAAAGTGGAGCTGATCCGGTTGGACGAGTTTGATTGTTTAATATTACAAGTTGATTTTTTTGCTCAGCAACTTGCAAAACTTGCATCATATCAGAATATCGAGTAAATTTATTTGCTCGATATTGTTCCTGAAGGACTACATTATTAGGATATAATGTTTGGAATGTATTGTCAATCAAATCATAATCGGAAAAATTCTAACCACATAACACCATCTTCGATGTGATTCTGAACAAAGCAGAATTATATTCATTTACACATCGATAGTCTTGAAATCGCAAATTTAGCCACTCATGTTTGGCTTTTGGTAAGGTCACATATTTTTGGTGATCAAACCTATCTTTTAAAGAGATCCAGAGATCTACGGATTTTCTTTTGTAATGTATTCATCTTTTAAACCATTATGGAGTTGGTGATGTAAAAATATGATGACCTTAGCTTTATCTTCATATGACGTCATTTCTAACGGATCAATATTTTTTAATAGCCCGTTGGTCTTTAGATACATTCTTGTATCTAATACCCATGTCATATAATTTTTTTCGGCAACATCGAGAGCCGTGATTTCGAGCTTTGTCAAGTTTGATATGATAACTATAAAATAATTTAGTACATAAATTAATGTACATTTATATATGTTTCTTTTAGTAACGAAACGTAAAAGTATAATTTTAAAATTAAATACTTAATTTAAAAGCATAAATTAATGCAGTATTTAAGTGCATAATTTAAAGCATAAATTAAATGCATAAATTAAAGACATAATTCAAATGCATAATTTATAGGCATAAATTAAAGGCATATTTTAAATGCATAATTTAAAGGCATAAATTAAATGCATAATTTAAATACATAATTTAAAGACGAAATTTAATTAATTATTTGGGGCATGTGCCACCATATGATTGTGTAGGAGGCATTTTCATCCATTGGATCGAGAGGTATAACCTTTCAATCGATCCGAAGATATATCATTTAATTTTATGATCTAGAAGGCATTGTCTTTTCAACATATCTAAGATATATCTTCTGTTTTATGATCGAGGGGCCTAGCCCCTATAATGATCCACGGGACATAGCCCAAATTTTTATGATCAGGGGCAACGCCCCTATAATGATCAAGGGGACATCAACCGGTTTATTTTATGATCGATAGGCATAACCCTTATAACGATCAAAAGGACTTAGCCCGAGAGAAGGAAAAATCCTTCTACTCTGAAAATAAAATTTAAATAAAATTTGACATTAATAAAATTTTACCTTAGACGTCAGAGTCGGGTATCAGATATTTTGCTCGGGTGTAAAAACGCTCTTGTTGATAATGTGTTAGATAATATATTAATATTATATTATATGTTTATTAGGTAGAGAAAAAATTCTTTGTAAAAAAAGTAAGAGTTTGACTTTTGTAAAAGAAAGTTTGAGAGGAAATTATGATTGATGCGTTGTTGTATTACATCGAACATAAACTTTCTATTTATAGAGAATAAACAAAGCAACTAAAAGAGCTGTAACACACGTATCAAATATATGGAAAAAATACAATGACTAAGAAGAAGAGGATACATGTCAACTAAAGGATAATTATCATATATATATTTAATAAATGTTAACATATTTGGTAACATTTGTATGGTGTGTAGTTTGATAATTGACCTCAATATGATGAATTTTTCAACTCATATATCTAGGAAAGTTAATTTCGATCGGGATAATAATAATTAGATTGATCCAGTCGAACCATATGTGAATACTCCCTTAACTTACTAATGAATCAGATTAATACCGATTCGAAAAATCTTGGAAGTATGCACCACTCACAGGCAGGTCCGACCTGAGACATAGACCAGATAAGGCTTGGGATCCAAAAAATAGTTGGGCAAATTTTATTTTTACGCCCCAAATTAATTTTTACACTATAAGGGGCCCAGTTTTTTTCAATATATTGGGGTATCTAAATCTGTTAGACCGGACCTGCCCACAATAATAGAACTCTATGACTTAATAAAAATATATTACACAGGAAACCAGAAGCACCTAATAAGCTAACACATACAAAAACTATAAACATAAATTAGAGCATAATAAAAAGCTCAATCTAACCAATGGCTCAACCTTGGACCTACTGGAAATCGCCATAACCATCGAGCCTCTGCAGCGCTGCTATGCCCGAACTAAACACATATCAAGAAGATACTCGCTTGGCCATGCAGAATAGACGACCACCATTGAGAATACGCTGACGTCGACCAACTCTGGATGCTGAAAGCTCACGCTTCAATGTCGCGTTGTCTCTGCTCCCTGTGGATACATTCACTAGTGTAATGCAACTCGTGCCATGCGCAGAACCATCACGACCAATGAGCCAGAGTAAATCTAATGAGTTTGCCGCCGGTTCTAGAGAGTAGAGACAATCATGCATGAAAAGAGAACTAGAGATCGGAGGAAAATGAGGTTAAGATTAATAGTGGGTTAAGGAAGCATATGCTTACTAACCCTAGCCCAAAATTTTTAAGAGTTCTAGGAAAAACAAAAAAAACTTTTGGACCCTTTAAATGAATTATTTTGTCTAAAATTTAATTATTTGGACTTAAAGTTTATGTCTTATTTATGAAAAAAATCCATGATATATTAAATATTTTACTTTATGGACATTAATAATTGATTATTTTTAAAAAAACTGAACCTTTTTTATATGGATTTTTTTAACATGGACATTGGTCCCTTGGAATTTTGTCCCTCTGCCTTTGTTCCTGGGCTGGGCCATATGCTTCTGAAACAAAAGAGGGCTATACAATGGGATAGATCGATCCAAAAAGATCCTATTTAAATATGTATAACTATACATATTTTGTACATGGCTTTGCAATAAAATAAAAAGTAATGTATTTAAAAGCTTTTGTAAAATGCACATATAGTCACGTTTTATATTTTTGATATAAAGTAAGATCAATAAAATTTTAGTATATTTGAATTGGATCTAAATAATTTGTGATATATGTACTAAGTCAATTAACTGTTTTTATCTATTTATGTGAAGAACGAAAATTTGTAGTTCAAGTAATTTAAACCTAAGTGAGAACTCAAATTGATATAAAAATAATGTATTTCAAAACTTTTTATAAAATGTGCACATATAATTACAATATATACTTTAAGATATAAAGCGAAATCCATAAAATTTTAGTATTTGAGTCGGATATGAATAGTTTTTGATATTTATACTAAGTCAATTAAATGTTTTGATAGCTATATGACTGAGATTAATTTCATAAGAAGTTGTTTTGACAATAATATCTGTTGGTAGCATTAAAAAATGTAGAAGCAGTTGATGAAATTGAAATGAAATTAAGTATCAAATCGGATAGGATTTAGGAGTTACCAAAAGGATATTTGGTTGTCACATTGGATATATCAGATGGTCATGGTATATTGTGTTTTCACAAAAAGGATACATGAACAAGATTTTTGTAAGATACAACATGGAGAACTCGAACCAAGTTTCCACTCCACTTCGAGATCATTTCAAGTGGTCCAACACTATTGCAGATAAGTTAGTTAGAGATGAAGAATACAAAGATTGTTCCATACTCAAAAATAGTTGGGAGCATCATGTATGCTATGATTAATACGTGATCTGAATAAGCCTATCTAGTATCATCAGTAGATTCATGAGTAAATTAATCAAAGATCACTGGCTAGAGCCAGATAAATATTGTTGAGATACATCAAAGACACTTTTGCAATCAGGTTATGCTACAACAAGAGTTTTCACTTCAAGATTGGAGGCTATTTTGATCTGACTTTGATACTAATTCAAACAAGAAAAGGGCAATTCCATACTTAATATTCACTTTGGGAGACAACACTATTAGTTGGGAGCTAGGTTTACAAAATGTCGTTTCTCTCTCTACAACTGAGTTGGAACACATGTCTTTCAAAAAACTCTTAAAAAAGCAATATGGTTGAAAGGACTAACAAATTTTTTTGGATTTGATCACTTTAGCTTAGAGATTCAATGTGATTCTCAAAATATCATAGCATTCTCCAAGAACAATGTGAACAAGAAATTGATGTAGGAAATCATTACATCCTTGATACATCATTGCGTGTGTATGTCTTGTAATTCTAATTATTATAAACAGTCCAGCTCAAGACCCACCTAAATTCAGCCCAAGTTGTAACTCTCCAAGCCAAAGAGTGAGTTTAATCACTTCAGTCCAAAAGACTTCATCCGCTGCATCATCACGTAAAACTCATAGAAGCAACACATACTCTGTAATTCATCTCTCCAACAAATTTGATGCTTTAGCAAATAAGTCATTGGACATGTGGTTCAATAGTAATTCAGATTTGTAGGTTTAAAAGGTACTATATAAACCCTCTTTAAGTTTGAATGTAGCCGATTATGCAGAAATGAAAATGGTTTCTTGATTCTCTCTTTGAGCTCCCATCTTAGCTCTCTTCAACATTTTCTTTATGCTTTCATGGTATCATAGCTATGGCTCAAACTTTCAACTCATTTTTTATTGCTTCTCTTAGCATAACTTAGTGTGTTACTGTAAAAATCACCGAAAAAACTACCTCTTATGGAAAACCCATTTTGAATCTTTCTTAGATGGACAATTGCTGCTTGGCTTTGTAAATGGAGCTGAAGTCTGTCCTCCGACGACCATAACAACTGGTACAAGACATGCTCTCACAGAAACTAGCAACCCAAACTTCATCAGTTGGTATATACAAGATCAAGTGGTAAGGTCTTGGTTTCTAGGCTTACTCTCTGAAGAAGTTCTTCGAAATTTATACCATATGACCTCTCCACATCATATATGGACTGCTCTTGCTCAACATTTTGATAGAGTGTTTACTTCTAATAGTTTGAGTTACAAAGAAAACTTCAGACTATTACTAAGAAAGACAAAACCATGGTTGAGTATTTAGTGGAGTTTAAAGTAATTTGTGATCAACTTAGCTCAATAGACTCACTTATCGCTTAAAATATGAAGATTTTTGGTGTCTTGATTTTAACATCCAACAACTTATCAATCGGCTATCTCTTATCATTTCATCATTCATCATCCAAATCCATCACTACTGAGTTCTATCCATTGTATCTCTCCTCAAAATTTTCCGTAGGGAGATTGCATCAACCAAGAGAAAATTGATGTTTTTTTCTTTCCGGCCACTTTTTTTTTTCGACTATCTTAATCTAGATAGACCTTAAGATGAATTGGAGTCGATTATAGTTAGATTGTGGACTGATGTGCATCCTACCACCAACTACAGTTAATGGCAGATAGAGTACACAACTTTTAAACGAGAGCTACAAGGCTGGACACGGTTACATCGATCACCACCATGATCATTTCTTCAATTATAACAAAATTACTATTTTTTTCATCGACTCTATTCTTCTTTTTTTCCATTTTGGTTGTGCATATTAAAACACATCACTTCGAGTCTCCATCATACGATTTTTATTTATTTTGTTAATCAATAACAATTTAACACGAAAATTCCACAAACATGGGCCATATATAATTTTGCACACATCGAGAGAGAAGATAGTGTTTGTGTAAATTAAGATAAGATAATATAATGTATTATATAGTATGTGTTATATGGACTGCTCTTGCTCAACATTTTGACAGAGTGTTTACTTCTAACAGTTTGAGTTACAAAGAAAACTTCAGACTATTACTAAGAAAGACAAAACCATGGTTGAGTATTTAATGGAGTTTAAAGTAATTTGTGATCAACTTAGCTCAATAGACTCACTTATCGCTTAAAATATGAAGATTTTTGGTGTCTTGATTCATTAAGCAAGGGAGCATGTTGCTTTTAGTTCTCTGGTCAATGAGCATGTTCATTCTGCATTTTAGCTAGCAAACATTTTTACAAAATCTCTGCCTCAAGAAAATTACTTCTCACTCAGGTTCAAACTCGGTGTGTAGAGTCCTCCCACCTTGAGTTTGCAGGGGGTATAAAAAGTCCAGCTCAAGGCCCACTTGAATTCACCCCAAGCTGTAACCCTCCAAGCCAAGGGGAGAGTTTCATCACTTCAGTCCAAAAGACTCCATCTTCTGCATCATCACGTAAAACTCATGGAAACAATACACACTGCAATTCATCTCTCCAACATATTTTGTGCTTTAGCAAATAAGTCATATGACATGTGGTCCAATAGTAATTCAGATTTCTAGATTTAACAAAAAGGAAGATATTACAATATATCTTACTTCCCATATTCTATATATTCTAATTCCCTTGATATAACAATCTCCATGTAATCACTCTTACATTGGTTGTATATATTCTATGTAAAGGTTTACATAATAACATATCCTTTATACTCTATATGGTATCAGAGCAGAAAACCTAAAAATCTATCTCTGTCGTTCTTGTTATTTTTTTCAGTTCATCGTCTTCTCCCTCTGTCTTTCTCCTCCTTCTTATCCTTCTTCTTCTTCTACCTCTTCATCTCTCTCTACCATGTCTCCCACCAGTTCCTCTGCTCCTGGTTTTGTTACTTCTGGTGAAGCCATCTCTGTTAATGGCACTTCTCTCCTCAATGTCAACATGACTAATGTGACAATATTATCATCATACAACTATCTAATGTGGAGTCGCCAAATCCAATCTCTTCTTGCTGGTTATGACTTGGCTTCCTATCTCACTGCTACCAACGTCACTGCACCTACAATTACAACAGAAGGTGTCATCAATCCTAATCCAGATTATATTCTATGGGACATACAAGACAAGTTTATCTATAGCTCTTTGATTGGTGCAATTTCAACCAATCTGCAACCTCTACTCTCTCTATCTGTTACATCTGCTGATGTCTGGTCCACTTTGGCTGCTACATATGCCAAACCTAGTCGCGGTCACATCAAGCAAATTCAGGTGCACCTGAAGGCATGAACCAAGGAAAACAAAACTATTGATGAATACTTTCAGGGCTTGACTACACGGTTTGATCATCTTGGCCTTCTTGGTAAGCTTATTGATCACGAAGATAAGCTCGACTATATTTTCCAGGGACTACCTGAAGAATACAAGTCAATTGTGGATCAGATGGAAGGTCGTGATGTACCTCCCTCTCTCACTAAAATTCATGAGAAGTTAAGGGATCATGAGGCTAAGCTGCTTGCTTCTCCACCTGTCATTATCCATGTCTCTGCCAATTTCGTTGCCAACAAACCTCGTCAAAACAACAGGTCTTCTAAGTCCTCTTCTACATGGACTTCTAGCTCCACCACCTCCCACAATTGCTATAGCAGATCTTATCATGGAAAATGTCAGATCTATGGCGCTCTTGGTCATTCGGCTCACCGCTGTTATCAGCTCTCAACCTTCCAACAACACTAGCAACGCCCTTTGCTGCCTACTCCACCGCCTTCACAGATGAACTGGAACCCTCAAGATAATGTTGTTGCTGTCAATCCCACCGCCCCTTGGCTTCTTGACTCCAGGGCCACTCATCACATCACGCCCGACCTTGCCAACCTATCTCTTCATCAACCGTATCAAGGTGGAGAGAAGGTCACTCTAGGGGATGGCAGTAATACCTCTATCTCTAATAATGGTTACACTTTTCTTCCTTCTTCTCATAAACAATTGCTTCTGGATAATGTGCTTCATGTTCCGAATGTCAAATATAATTTAATTTATGTTTATCGCTTATGTAACAAGAATAACGTCTCGGTTGAATTTTTCCCTGCTTCTTTTCAGGTGAAATATTTGAAGTTTGGGGTCCGGTTACTCCAAGGACGTACCAATGGATACCTCTACGGGTGGCCTGTCACAACTTCTTTAATTCAGTCTTTTTATGCAACTCCTACTGTTAAAACCTTTGTTGTTGATTGGAATTCGCGTCTCGGCCATCCTTCTACCAATATTCTACATAATATTATCTCTTCTTTTTCACTGCCTTATTCTCAATCTTTGTTGAAACCTTTTTCATGTGTTGATTGCCTTACCAATAAAAGCCATAAACTCTAATTCGGACAAACGTCTTTCATTTATAATCGACCTCTTGAGCTTTTGTTTGCAGATTTGTGGATGTCTCCTGTACAATCAGTAGACTATTACAAACATTATTTTCTGATTACTGATCATTACACTCATTATAATTGGTTGTTTCCTCTCCAGCTCAAATTTCATGTCAAAGAAACATTCATTCGCTTTAAACATCTAGCTGAAAATCGTTTTCAACACAAGATTGGTACCTCCTTTACTAACAATGGTGGTGAATTTGTTGCCTTACGTGATTTCCTCTCCTCTAACGGTATCACACACTTGACTACGCCTCCGAACACTCCTGAACACAACGGGTTATCGGAGCGTCGTCACCGCCATATTGTAGAAAAATGTCTCACTCTTTTGCATAAAGCTCATCTTCCTATCTCTTACTGGTCTTATGCCTTCTCCTGTGCCATTTATCTTATCAGCAGAATGCCCACAACAACTTTTTCCATGTCTTCTCCTTATCACCTATTATTCCAGACTCAACCAAACTATCACAAGCTTAAGATATTCGGTTGTCAATGTTTCCCATGGATTCATCCATACCGTAACCACAAACTTGAAACAAGTTCCCTTCCTTATGTATTTCTTGGGTACTCTCTTACTCAATCTGCTTATATTTTTCTTCATTCTCCCTCCAATCGCATTTACATATCTCGTCACGTACGATTTGATGAACAATGCTTTCCTTTCGCCTCTCTCTCCTCCAATTCGCCTTCTATCTCAACAACACTCGATTCCTTCGTTCCTTCTCATACCCTTATTCCCGTGACAGCGCCACCTGTGACCTCTTCTTCCCCGGCTTCAGCTCTATCACCAGAATTTCTTGTTCGGGAACAAATTCAGCCAGAAGCTTCTTCACCGACAGAACCTGGACATCATGCAGTCTTTGAATCTCCTCTTATTTCTCATGGGCCTAACTTATCTTCACAGTCTCAATTTCAGGCCCATATTGAAACAACATTAGGGTCCACGAGCCCACCATCTCCTATTACGCCATTCTCAACAGGCCCACTAGATGAATGTTCATCTACGCCTTCATCTCATCAGCAATCATCGACACCTCCATCTCCAATCTCCTCTACAATGTCGTCTCCTCAACCAAATAATCATCCTATGGTTACTCGCGCAAAACGTGGCATCACCAAATCGAACACCAAATACGCGTGTTCAAATCATAAGACGGAAACAGTACCAATTCCAAGAACTGTAAAGCATGCTCTTACTGATTCTAGATGGAGAACAACTATGTTTGAAGAATTTAATTCGATTGTTGCGAACGGCACATACTCTTTGGTTCCTTCATCACCACACCAGAATTTGGTGGATTGTCGTTGGATTTTTACTTTGAAACAAATTCCTGATGGTTATGTCCGCATGTATAAAGCAAGGCTCGTCGAGAAGGGTTATACTCAACAACCTGGAATCGATTATGCTAAAACCTTTAGTCCCGTAATCAAGTCAACAACATTCAAGCTCGTACTCAATATTGCTGTTAGCTGCTCATGGCCAATCAAGCAACTAGATGTGAACAATGCTTTTCTCCAAGGGAAGTTAACCAAAGAGGTCTATACCAAACAACCACTTGGATTTGTCGATCCTCTCCATCCTCACCATGTTTGCCGGCTACATAAAGCACTATACGGACTGAAACAGGCTCCGCACGCTCGGTATAAGGAACTCATCACTTTTCTAATTCAATTTGGATTCACTAATTCTCTGGGAGATTCTTCTTTATTTATTTTCAAGACATGGAGCAACTTGGTCTATCTTCTTATATATGTTTATGACATATCGGTTACTGGTAATGATTCTCGGCTCCTACAACTTACGTTAGACTTCCTGGCTTCCCGTTTTTCAGTGAAGGATCCTGAAGACTTAAGTTATTTCTTGGGTATTGAGGCAACTAGAACTACTGATGGACTTTATCTCACTCAAAGAAGGTATATTATTGACCTTCTCACACGTTGATGCGAAGACTGTTAGTATTTCAATGGCCACTACACCAAGACTGACATTACACACTGGTCAGCGATTAAAAGATCCAACAGAATATCGAGCAACAATAGGTAGCCTTCAGTACCTCTCTTTTACACGTCCCGATATTTGTTATGTTGTCAACAGATTATCCCAATTCATGCATGCTCCCACTGATGTTCATTGGCAAGCTACAAAAGAGAGTCTTACGCTACTTTCTTGGCACTCTCTCCCATGGTCTTTACTACTCAAGGCAGAATCCGCCCACTCTACATGGCTATTCAGACGCATATTGGGCCGGGGACACTGATGATTTTGTGTCTACAAATGCATACATTGTTTATCTAGGTAAGCATCCTATCTCATGGTCTTCTAAAAAGCAAAAGGGATTTATTCGTTCATCGACCGAATCCGAGTATAGATCCGTTGCCAACACGTCCGCAGAACTATGTTGGGTTGTCTCACTGTTGAATGAACTTGGTATCAATTTGTCTGCTCCACCCGTCATCTATTGTGATTACGTCGGTGCCACATACCTATGTGCTAATCCCGTGTTTCACTCCCGAATGAAGCATTTTGCGTTAGATTATCACTTCATTCGTAATCAGGTTCAAGCTGGTACTCTTCGAGTTGTTCACGTTTCCACTAAAGACCAACTCGCTGATGCTTTGACTAAATCGTTGTCTAGGACACCATTTCATCTATTGTCCACCAAGATTGGAGTTTCTAAAGTCCCTCTATCTTGAGGGAAAATATTAAAGAAGATATTACAATATATCTTACTTCTCATATTCTATATATTCTAATTCCCTTGATATAGCAATCTATCTGTAATCACTCTTACGTTGGTTGTATATATTCTCTGTAAAAGTTTACATAATAACATATCCTCTATACTATATAAAAAGTACTATATAAATCCTCTTTATGTAGCAATGTAGCCGATTATGCAAAAATGAAAATGATTTCTAGTTTCTCTTTTTGAGCTCACATCTTAACTCTTTTTCTTTCTGCTTTCAATTATATCAACAGAAGCAAGTACTTCAATTATATCAACAGAAGCAAGTAATAAATATAAGGCATGATTGAACTAGATAAATGATCTAATTGGGTGGAATATAACCCACATTGACAAATAATCGTTTTTTAACTATTTCAAATTTGTATGGAGTTAATTGAACTGGACATCCATATTGCAACGAAATATTTCGATAGACTACATTTTGTGAATTTATCTTTTAACCCCATATAATAATAGATTATTTGGATCCTTAACTATTATAGTTTAGATTTGAAATAAAGTTATATAACAAAGTATATTATTCTATTAATGATAGAGCTTAAATTATCCAATTAGGAAAAAGAAGAAAAGTGTTTGTAGTAATTTCATTGTTGGTTCTTGTTTAACAAAAAGCATTACATATCTTGTGTATTTTTACAATCAACATATTTTGGAATTTAATACAGGTAACAACAAATGTATATATATATGGTGAAGATGGTTTAACTAATCAAGATGATTACATAGAACAAGGTCGCATTCCATTCCTAACCTACGAAGAATCATTTCCTTTGTCTTCTAAGGACCTGATTGTATTCTTCCAATGTTATGTGGATGCTGGTAAGATGAATGGTTCAAGGACAAGATGTCACCATTTTGACTTTGAGTCTCCTTCTTGGTTTCTTTAAGACCATAATGATTTATACCGTTGTTTAAGCTAGAATAGTAGGATGACATGGGAGTTGCATGAACGAACCTGAAACCGACTCCATTTAGGTGAGTTTGGTAAGGTCCATTAGAGGAGATTCCAACACCAAGATTGAGGCTGATGGTGTCTGTTTCATCTGGTCTGAACCGAGTCTGGATGTCATGATTAGTGGTAGACTTAGAAGTAGGAACATCGTGATTGTGTTTGCCTTCGTATGTTGTTATTACAGCTTTTGGATCATGCGATGCCCTCTCCACATGTTTTCTCACTGGACACTCACCAACTGTGCATTTGTAATAGCTCCTACAATAGGCCGAGGAACATTATCAAAACATAACCACACACATGCTGAGTCTGTTAATATCACTATCTTCCATATTCCAAAACCTATTCACAAAGCAAAGAGCTAGCCCCTGAAGACATAGACTAATCTGTTCAAGCTAGTACGAACCTGGGATTTGGGTTTCCCCTTACGACTTTCTGGCCATATTTACGCCACCTATAACCATCATCCAATATGTCAACTTCACTCAAAGTTTGAACAACAACTCGAGGCTCCCGGATAGGTTTCACAAGTGGAGTTATTTCCGTGGTCCCTTCCAACCTCCTGCATCAAGTTACAAGAAACTTCTGATCATGTTAAAACAAAGTTTCAAAGCAACCACCTCAAACCTTTGCTAATTTCTATTACCTTCGTTTTGTAAAATGGTCATCTTCCTCCGGATCATCTTTATTTCGATTTGTCGCTGCAACTTCTTCACCATCGTCAGTTGCTGAGATTGGAGGTGCTTCAGCTTTAGTTTGCTCAACAGAGTGAGACAAGTTGTAGATGCTAGACCCCTTTTCTGTATGAATCAATAGAAGAAGGAACAAATGAAGTTACAGATTTGTCAAGGAGAGTAAGTGCAATCTAGTCTCATGTTTTAGATATGGTTACCATCCAGGCCAGTCAAAGGAGGAAAATTCTCTAGCCTTTCTTCATGAGCGGGCAGACCAAGACCACCAGAGTTTCGACGACCAGATTGTGGTTTAGGATGGTCATGTGTACCCTTGTAAATTGAATCAGTGACCTGGCCATCATGAGACCTCTCAAACAATTTTTTCACTTCACAATTAGGATGTGTACATTTATAATAGCTCCTAGGAAATTCACTCCCCTTGACAAGCTTTTGACCATACTTTCTCCAGTTGTAACCATCATCGGCCAAGATTAATGGCGTACTTCCTCCACAGTCATTTTGCAATGTTTGGACTGACTCATCTTGCTCAGATCCGGACAGAATATCTGAGCTAGTTGGCGTAGTTTGAAGAGGAGGAGTTGGCCTGCTTAGATCACTTGAGGAAGCAGCAGCTTCACTATTCGAAGAAGGTGAGTGTGAGGATCCATGGCCCTGGCCTTGAAATTGTACCGGTTGCTCACTTCTATGCATATTAAGCTCTGCAGAAACCTTGAGTTCGATGAAAATATTTAGACAATGCCACCCACAACAGTATTACAAGGAACTTAAAAACTGTAAGCTTGTGGATATGAAGTTTCTTTTGAGACAAATGTTAGGCAGTGTTTGGAGTTCAGATGGTGTCCATTCCCTGAACAGTGCATAACATTCTAACCATAACAAATAGAACTTCTTTGGACAATACCATATTGGATGCAGGAGGTCGGAACTCAAATTCACTGGACTTTTGCTCGGTTAAGGTGTTTGGATGGAAAGCCCTTCCTGTATAAGAACTTGAGCTAGTGAGCACTGGTAGTGGCTTGAACAAAACACCAGTAGTAGGGGAAGGTTCTGGCTGAAAGTTTGCATATCCAAATTTTATCAGTGACATGAATCAAAACATGACAATAGAAATTAATTAATCCTGAAAATGGTATGGCAAATCAAGAATATGAAACCTGATCCATTATTGAAAAAGATGATGTTTTTGTAAACTGGACCACTAAATCTACAACAAAATGAAGAAATTGTTGTTCAGTAAATCAAGGGATATGATGAGGTAATGAAGCATAGCATCACTACATCACTTTGATATTTAAGCGTAACTTAAACAAATTCCCACTAAAGAATCATTAGGAAGTGGAGTTCCTATACATTTACAAGAACCCAAAAAAACAAAGTTAAGCAAGAAAGAAAAAAGATAAAGAGCAACAGCACCAAACAGAGGGAAGATTGAACTTGTGAAGAACAACAAATGAAGAGAAAGAGCATACATATTTATAAAAAAAACTACTCAGCATCAATGCAACATGAGGAAAAAAATAGGTTTATTCTATAGAACAATCTGAATGGACAGAAAAGTAGAGTATATAGTAATGTAAAGAAGAATCAGAATATGAGGGCCAAAGTTCATAACGTAAGCAAACAAATCATAAGGTTTAAAAAAAAGAAGCACTAGTAAAAGAGTAAGAAACAAAAATGGAAACCAAAGTTCAATGTTTCTTTCCTTATAGACAAACACAAAGCATCTCCACCAAATTATAGAATACATCAGAATTAAGTAACTATAAGAATTTTCCTTCCACTATGGGTTACTAGAAGAAGTATCTTAGCTCTCCACTATAACCGCAACATTCACAGTGATCCGAATCAAAACCAAACAACTTGTACAAAATGTCAAACAAAGTTATCTGAATCCAATTTTTTAAACTCATTACCACAAGAGAATAAGAGATATCGAGAGTGTGTAGATGCTTCTTAACCTCGAGATCGGAAGCTTCACCGGTGAAACCGATCAGCTTGAGCTTGAGCTATGGCAGATTGGGAGATTCTGGTATACGTCTGTGTCATTCAATGAGAAAATTGTAAGTGAAGGAAGAAAGAAATTGACTTCCGACCTGTTTTTTTTCTCCACTAAATTCATTGTTTTGCCTTTTTTGATATCTTTTCTTCAGAAACTTACAAAGAAATAAAATAGATGTGATTTTGGTAAATAAGAGTATTCACTTATATCAAGAAACTTACTTTTTATTTAAAATATTTGTATATTAAAAACACTTTCAACCAATTAATAAAAAAAAAAAAAAAAGTTAAAACATCAAAATCGACAACTAGGAGAGAGTCGGATTCTTTATAAAAGAAAATGACCAAAACCCAACATTGTGTCAATTATTCATTAAAGAGTTTAATGATTTGTAAAACTTATAATAGTTTATCGTCCAAGATGTTCATTGCTAGGAAGATCCAAAGAGTATGGGTGAATCAATGCTGCAGTGTCACTAATTACTTGAGGAAGATGGTCGAAGAAGGTGAGTGTGAGGATCATGGTTTTGGCCTTGATATTGTATTGGTGGGCTCACTTGTATGCTTGTTAAGCTCTCTATGAAATCTTGAAAACAATAAATATATCTAGATAAAGCCACTCTGCAACAGTATACAAGTAACTTAAAACATTGTAAGCTTGTGGATATGAATTTTGAAAAGTGGTATGACATCAAATATTTTCAAACTTGAAGCCTGAGCTGAGCCACTGATTAAGATGAGATATTCTGTAAACTGAGTGAAAACGTAACCTTCCTTTATTGATGAAAATGAACTCAACTACATACAGATTAACAAACTCTTGCTAATATGGCTCTTCACTCACCAAAAGCTATCTAAATGGAATTCCTAAAGAGCTATCAGTAAAACAAAAACTAACAAAGAATGGATTAAGCCAAGAACAGCACCAAACACAGTGAAGACACAAACATGTGAGGTGATCTTGCATCAACGGGACATGAGAAGAAAAGGTTTGATTCAATACAACAATCAGAACGAACACAAATGCAAAGTAAAATAGGGTTTATGTCTATTCAGAGAGTAGTCAGAATCAGAAACCATTCCAATCTCTACACTTAGAAGAAGAGTGTCAAAAGCAGCGTCTTCTGCTAGGATTAGGTATCAAGAGCCTCAAGTCTTTAGAGTCTAACTCCTCTTCAAATCTTTTATGAACATCTTTGAGAAATTTCAGAACATTTGCCAATGATCCGTTGCTTTCACTCTCATCTCTCTTCTCCTCAGCATAAGATTTCGATTTTTCCTTTTCTTTGAAATACAAGTACTTAGTAATCTGCAACAAATTGCTCTGATGATCAGGCCAAACATAACTAGTATCATCTACAATCACCACTTTAGTTTGATCAGCCCTAACAAGATCAAGTGTCTTCTTAATAGGACTTTCTTTACTCGTTATCAATCGATCTCCAAAGTATACATTCTCTGGATCAATCAAATTCAACACGGTTTGAGCATATTCAGGAATGCCCATAGTGTAAACGTGCATAGAGAAAAGCTTGTTAGCTTCTTCAAGAAACTCACGGAGAAAAGGTCGTAGCTTGATGAAGTAATCAGTGGGATGGCCTTTGTTAAACCTCCATAGATCTGCTCTAGAATCAGCTTCTTTAATAAGATACCTTTCTTGTGGAGAAAGCTCTGAAACTGAAACCGAGTGGAGGAGCGTGTTATCCAAATCGAGGACTAAGTGAAGCTTCTTCTCTTCGGTGAAAGGGTCGTGTTTGTTTATTTTTTTGGTTTTTTTCGAGAGATGAGTGGGTTGCTTCGTAAACGGCATTTGATCGATTGTAATCTAATCTCTGGAGATGAAGACGACACACCGGACAATCGAACAAATAACCCTAATTTTGATCGGACTCGTGAAGAAACAAGAAGTGACAATTGGCGAGCAAGAATTGGGAAATGATATTGTATACCCTATATTTAAAGAATATATGTGCTGTTAAATTCTAAAGAAATACAAAATATTTAAATTTAAATAAATTAAATTTGAAAAATATATAATTATTACACTATTCATTAAAAACCAAATATTTATTAATTTAATCTTATTTATTCTACTTAAAATTGATCTAATTTAACTTACCCATTAACTAAACCAAAAATTTAAAATCAACCTAACTCTCCTTTTCTTTTTTCTTTTCTTCTTCATCGCGAACACTTAGGTTTTTTTGAAAAAAAATTCACTTGCATACTTGAATCTCCATTCCCAGCGATTCTCTACCTCATCTCTTCATTTCTTCTTTTATTTTCGGCAATTTCTAGTATCAAGGTAAATCCCAATTTTTTTTATTAATTTCGGCAATTTCTAGTGAAATTAACGTACCATCATCTTGAGGATAAAAATCTTTTAGAGTTTGAAAACGCGATCCACACTTCTTAAGTTTGATTCTTTCTTTTTCTCTTTTTCGGGCTCATTCTTGGTTCGTCTCATAAATCGTTTTCAGTCATAACTATTTCAGTAAAATGTGAGCAAGAGAATTGCAACGTTCTTGTACAGATCATATAGCTTCATGTTTTGTTATGCTTTGATTGAATTTTGATTTGTATCACAAGTTGTATGTAGTTAATGTTTGCATGTAGTTAAGTTAAGTTGAAGAAGACAAGAGATTTTTAATTTTTTTTTTTTTTTTTTAATGGTTTTACACTTTCATAACAGTGGAATTAACTTCTGGAGCAGTTATATTATACATCGAATCAGACTTGTTTTGTGAAGGAGAAGAATTACCATATTCTCGGGTAAGAGCATTTCGTGTAACAATAGTAATACTAAGTATTGCCATTTGGAGTTTGGTGTAGGACTTGGTAACACTAGGTAGGTAGCAAATAATACCGAGTAACACTAGGTGACACTAAGTAATACTAAGTAACACTAGGTAATACTAGGTAATACTATTTGTTTTAAATATGTAACATTTGATATATTTCTATGTAATGGAGGAAGATGATGATTTAACTGAGCACATGCTTCTATTGAGTATGTTCTTCCCACCAACAGAGTACCAACGTAGTATCAAGCTCCAAACACGATGTTATATATACGATACAATGAAGAAAATTCGGGAGGAGCTTAATCTGGCCGAGGATGAAAAAAGATGGTTTCTTAGCCATCCACAATTCAAGCATTTCTTCCACATGCTCGAAAGTAAAAAGCACAAGAGCATGGGCGTATGATGCTCCTATTACGAACCACTTGTATCGAGAAAAAGAAAGAAGCATGGTTTGTGGTCAATGATGTTCCCATACGTCATTCTTTAAGGGAACACGCGTTGGTTACCGGACTGCGATGTAACATCTATCCAAAAGACTACAAGAAGGAGGGTAGTTTCGATTGTGTGACTCGCATTTTTGGAAGAAAAGATAAGATCACACACGACGATGTGGAAGAGAAGATGATGAGTATGGCTCCTGGACCTGATAAGCTGAAGATATGTGTTCTTTACTTCATATCAAGCGTATTAGTCGGACAGCGAAAGACATGAGAGAAAGCAACCTCTGTGGAGTCATTCTTCTTAAGAGCGATTGATGATCTTGAATTCTGCAAGAAGTTTCCATGAGGGCGTTTCACCTTCGAGTACATCATGAGTGACATTAATCGTTGCAAAACACATTTCAACGGTAAAGTCAGTAAAAGCGCATTCACCTTTCCTAGTTTATGCACATCTTTGGAGGTATGTTGTAAGTTTATGTATTCATAGTAGGTTGTGTTATTACTTTATGAGTTATCTAATAATGTGTGTGTTGTGCAGCTTCTAGCGTTCGAGGTTGTTCCTGAGCTGAAAAAGAAGTTCAGAGAAGATTTGGATTTGGAAGATGTGGATGACAAATGTCTGAAAATGTGCAAAAGGAAATTTATAGAAGTTGTAGGGAAGACGGGATATCCTCTATCTGATATCAACAATGCACTTAGTGATTCAAAGGTAATATTGAGGTTTAACTATGTATAACTAAGTAACACTATGGTATAACTATGTATAACTAAGTAATACTCGGTAATACTGTGGTATAACTAACAAATAAGTGTTGCATTTGTAATACTTTATAATGTTTTGTTTTTAACACATGTAGGACATACAGAGTATATTGACTCCATCTACTGGCGAGGAGGAACTTCTTGAAGAGATCTTAGATGGAGAGGAGGATGACCGTGATAAGGATGGTGCAATCGTTGATGGTTGGATGCGGCGTCTTGTTGAGGAGAAGAGGAACATATTTTTCCAGTCAATGTACGACGATGATGTAGCTTCTCAAGCAAAACAAGTGGTCAGAGAGAAACCCCCAACTGTGAATTTAAAAACACGTTGCACAATTCCTGAAGAAGATACCGAGGAGATAGAAGAAGACGTTCCACTTCAAATGGTCATTGAGAAGAAAAAGATGGTGAATAAGAAGAAGAAGATGGAAGAGGAAAAGAAGAAGCTGGAGTTGAAGAAGATGGAGGAGATGATGGAAAAGAAGTATGCATTAAAATTGAAAAAGATGGAGGATAAGTTGGAAGAATCATTGAAAAAGATGGAGGATAAGTTTGAAGAGAAATTGAAAAATGTGTTGGATGAGGTGAAGAAAATTCAAGATGAGGTGAAAAACAACAAAGAAAAGGTAACAATGAGACAATAGAAACTCGACTTCTCACATTTTTTGACAAATTACATAGACAATAGCCATGCTTAGCATTAGAATATACCTGGAATATTGCCTTGATCAGACTCGGGTTTCTGTCTGTAATAAACACTAATTCAGGATCGTCTGCTATAACCGTTTGCAACGAACTAAAAAACCATCTCCAACTTGCGTCTTTCTTCCCGTCAAGAACACGAAACGCTAAAGGATAATGGTGATGATTAGGATCCCGTACAGTTGCAAAAATCAAGACACCACCATATGCATTCTTGATAAAAGTTGCATCTACAATTATCACTTTCCTCATAGCTTGAAACCCTTCAATGCTAGCTCCTAAAGCAAAAAATAAATACTTGAATTTGTTTGTTTCATCCTCCTCCAATCTTGTATTTGTCCCATGATTCATTTTCTTTAACATGTATAAGTAATTGTACAACATCTTGAAGCATTCTTCTAGATTACCACGAACATCCCTAACCGCTAGTTTTTTCCCTCTAAGTGCGGTGGAGTAAAAAACTTTCACACCAAGTCTTCCTTGGACCAGATCCATAAGAATTTTAGGAGATGGGGTGGCATATTTTCCTGGATAATCTTCATGTAAGATTGATGCAACTAGTCTTGGTGTTTCGTTCCTTCTATTGTTATTTGTAGTCGAAGTAGACTGAGAGCATGTATGCACCTTTCTATATGTTCTAACCGACCAACACTTTGAATTAGTAATCTTTGCAACTCGCAAATACCAATTAAAATCTAATTGTCGACATTTTACCACTAACCGTACTGTATCCGATTTCAAAACAGAATACTCAAAACAGTTCTTAAATGCAGCTCTATCAACCAAATCTTGTGATGTCGCCTTACTAACAAATTCTTGTCCTTTTTCCAAACTCAAACCGTCTTCCCATTCCTCTATAAACTGATTACCTTGTGAATCACGAGGAAGCTCAACATACTCATCACACTGATTGTTCTCCACACCCACTTGCTCTTCATGCATCTCTTCATTTACATTGTCTTCCCTAGTCTCATGTTCTTCTTCTTCTTCTTCTCGTACGTTCTCTACGTACAGAGGAATTGCACCCTCATTAACTATATTATCACTTGAGTGAAAATCGCATAATTTCATTGAAGATGTACTTCCATGACCTACTCTAGACCCATGATCATCCCGCTGTCCAATATTAATATCGTTCATCACCTCCACATTCAAATAACTTCTATATTGTTGTAAATCTGAAGATGTAAGATACACATCCACGTCCTCATCATCTACAATGTATAATATGATCAGAGGTTTCATTAGCACTGGAATGTAGCTTAATTTCAGTCTCATTGTGCTTTCATATACCCCAACCTTTCTGCATATCTTATCTCTTTGCATCAAATAAGAAACCTCCTCAACACATGTCTTAAACGCTAAACTGTATGTGCGACCTCCAGAAATACATGTATCCCCCTCTTCAGTCTTTACATAACTTCCTCCATAATCAAAATATATGTTTATCATGT
This sequence comes from Iberis pinnata, assembly GCA_900406425.1. Classification (NCBI taxonomy): domain Eukaryota; kingdom Viridiplantae; phylum Streptophyta; class Magnoliopsida; order Brassicales; family Brassicaceae; genus Iberis; species Iberis pinnata. Next base: position 34,177 of record OVBE01001698.1, read on the forward strand.
TGTTTATTCTATCTTGGAATCATAAAAACGAAATATCCATTTCCAACATCATCGAGTATTGCCCAGTATTACCGAGTTATACCCAGTTATACCCAGTTTTTCCTAGTTATACCTTGCGACGCAATATTACCAGTTATACCCTATTTTTCCAAGTTATATCTTATCACTCAATATTACAAGTTTTACCCAATTATACCTTGTCACTCAGTATTAACAGTTATACCTTCTCATTTAGTATTACCAGTTCTACCTTATAAGTTAGTATTACCGTGATCTTACTAGTATTACCAATTCAACCTTGAGTTAAACAAAACTCAAATGGAAAACGAAAATTGGATGATTTCAAGCTAAATACATTCTAATTACACATGAATCACCATGATTTAATAGTTACAATAGCAATACTAAGTTTAATTCAAAATGCCCAAACAAAAAATGCTCATCAATGAGAGAGCTACCTACAGCTCCTTGCCGGCGAGAAAACGAGCTTTCTTGAGCTTGCTGGGCGTTGAGAGGAAAGGGAGGAGAAGAAGAAACCCGAGCTAGAAGGAAAGGGGAAGAAAATTTGGGGAAATTTGAAGCTAATCTATCGATGGAGAGAGAGAGAGAGAGAGAGAGAGAGAGAGAGAGA
>OVBE01001699.1:4388-34799 GCA_900406425.1 Iberis pinnata
AACTCGTCCAAGTGGTGGAGTGGATCCTCCAAAGCCGTGAAATTTATTCCCCTGAACAATAGTAATCAAGCTGTGTTTGATTACAAAATTGATGTTGTTGACAGCAAGCGTGGCTATTCTAAGGCGCTAAGTATGAATGTTAGGCGCATCTCCAGCACCAATGGTGCGATGATTGTTCTGGTTATTGTTGTCATTCTCCATTTGAAAATCCAACCTTCGTAGATGATCCAAACGTTCTTTTTCTCTTTTTGCTTGAGCGTGTTCCCGTTCAAGAGCACGAATGTCGTCAATGATCGGAAGTAAGTCAGTTAGTCTTCTACTTCTCATGTTCATACACCTGAAATGAGCTACTGACTCGAACTGTGTCGACACAGAGAATCATAGTGCTGTATGTACCTGAAAAAAAAAAGAAAACAAAGTGAGAAGGTATTTGGAAAACGAACTTGGTCTCAATAGATCTAAAATACATAATGTAACAAATAAACACCCAATCGGCAACGACACCAAATTGATAGTAGGATTTTTACTAGTTCAATTCCTATTATACTATCATGTCATTGTAATTTAATAGGTTGTCAATCCAATCAGGTGAAGTTATTAACCAATCTAGATGCAATCAGATATACTAATTCAAGCCAAGCAATTAAAAGGGTTTAACTAACAATCCTAAACAAACAAAACAAGCATATGAACTCAAATGCATAAACAAGACGTAATAAGATGAGAAACATGCAGAACATGTGATTAAATGATACTAGAATGAAATCAGAGAATGAAAGTTCCTAAGGATGGGGGTAATTGATCAGTGATCCCTAGACAATAGATTCAGAAACAATCAACCTAGATGCTTAACATACCTCAAGCAAGAGCTAATCCCTAGACATATATTCAGAAACAATCAAATTCAATCTCTTGATAAATGATCTCAAACTAAGTAATATCCAGACCTAACTCTTGTTAACAGAGCACTACTTAGCACACATGAAAAAACAATCTATTCAAGTCAATAAACACCCTAAACAACCAATCTCATGGGTTAGGAATTTAAATCTTTAAAATCATCTTGTTCAGGCATTTTATCAAACACCTTTTGGGTGAAAATATGTCTAATATCATATTTCAATTGATTAGAGAGAAATAAGCATTATGAACAATGAAACATAAGGAATTTATGAATGAACAAGCTTAAACATCTAGGAGATTCAAGGCATCAACACCAATCTACCCCATCCTCAGAAACCAAGAAACTATTTGCTACTCATGATGATCACGAAATCACAGAACCCAGAAAACGAAATAACTAAGCAAATTAGGGTTGGGCTAAAAAAACAAGAACCGAAGAACAAAAAAAACAATTTCGGTTCCGGTTCTAGTTCCAGCCAAAAATACCCGATGGTTCCTGAGATTAATAACCGTGGGTATCGGGTAGGAACCGGAACCGAACCGAGAACCAATGGATAGAACCGAATAACTGAAACATATATATACCTATTATATATTTCGTGTATATTAGTTTTTCTTAGGGTAACTTTTATTTTTATTCGTGTAATCTTTGTATATTTGGGTACTTACAAGTAATTTAGTCTTAAATTGTTTCGGGTATTTTAGATTTTTTTGGTAATTTTTGTGTTTTCGGGTATTTTTGGTATTTCGGGTCTGGAAATACCCGGGACCGATTTAGAACCAAAAATTTCAGGTATTTTTTGGTATTTCGGGTCTGTAAATACCCAAAACCGACTTAGAACCAAAAAAATTGGTTATTTTTATGGTATTTCGTGTCTGAAATACCTGGTACCGATTTAAAACCAAAAATTTCGGGTATTTTCCGATTCCTTTAACATAGAACCGAACCGACCCGGAATCGACAAGAACCAAAGTGGAACAAAACCGAATATTTGAAAAGTATCCATTGGGTATTAGAATTTAGGAACCGAAGAACTGGAACCAAATGGTTCCTACCCAAAACTGAACCGAATACCCGAAAGCCCATCCCTAAAGCAAATCATCAAGATCAAGGATCAAACTCTTAAGATCAACAAGAACAAAAAGATCAGAAACCCATAAGTTGATGATCACGAACAATAAAAACCAAAAGATTAGAAACCCATAATACAATGATCAAAACCATAAACTAAAATGAAGAAGATGAATAAAAGGTCAACATGCACCAGATATTCATGAACCTAAAACGAGAATAAACATAAAATCAGAAGAAATCATAAACAAAAACATGATTTATATAAATATTTTGGTTTGATCATCCAAGAACATTCAAATACATAAACAAAGAGAAAAACCTAAAAGAAGAGCATAAAATAAAACATAAGTTTAAATGGAGGCATACTTAGTGTTTATATAGTGGTTTAGAAAAAACCCTAAACCACTAAAAGACAAATAATTAAAATCTGCATGGTTTAGTTTGAGCATGTGAACAAGTCGCGATCGAGTTGGACTTGGCCTTGCGGGAGCGTTTTGGCTTGAGCGGCGATCGAGCTAGGCGTGGCTTTGGCTTGAGCAGCGATCGAGCTAGGCTTGGCCTTGGCTCGAGCATGGATCGAGCCGGGTGATCGAACTAGGCTTGGCCTTGGCTCGAGCTGAAATCGATCCAGGTGATCAAGTTGGGCTTGAGTTAGGCAACACCTTGGCACGAACACGCGATCAAGTTGGACAACGCCTTGGCTCAAACAAGAGATCGTGTTTCTTGATCGAGCTCGGCTCGGTCTCACAATGAACGTGCGATTGAGCCCGTTGCTCGAGCCATCTTGGTCTTAGGATGAGCATGCGCGAATCCATAGCTCGAGTTGGCCCGAGCTTGATGGTTCTTGGTACATGTAAGCGATCGAGCTTGGCTTGGTCTTGGCACTTTCTTATCCTTCTTCAACATGTCTATGATGTTCTGAAAATTCCCTAAGTACCTGAAAAATCTCCAAAATGCAACATGTATGCAATGCTAATGCGAAATTTTCCTAAACATGCAAAGTTGCTAAGTAACTCTACTAATGCAACGTATTGACAACATAACAAACATAAAAATGTTGATAAATGCATTCCTAACACATGAAAAATGCTGAGATGTTATGAATAAATTATAACATGGTAAATTAAATATTTGAATCAAAATTTATCTAATTTTAATTTTAATTTTTAAACAGTACCGTAAGACTGTCCAGCAACCGACGCCCATTGAGCGTATGGAGGACTTCCATACGAAAAAGAAGATCGTACAACTTCAAGATCTGCTTGCTCATGAGGTGGTTGAAACGTCAAGAAAACTGATGGAAGAGCTGCGTGCGTCTCAGTCGACATATGATGATGGTAACCTCCCACTCGAGACGCGATATGAGATAGTGTCCCAAGTAAGTAATATTTTGATTTAATTTTATACAATTGCATATTAGTGCCTTACTAATGCTTTGTATTTGTTATTTACAGGCAAAGAAGAAGCAAAAGGGGTGCATATTCGGATTCAGGAATATGGCCAGCTACTGTTTCCCGGGATCCTCCCAAACAGCGAGGGATCCTTCCAGAGATGAGGAGATGAGGCGGAAGAACGCGGCGTTGGAGAACATGTAGAAGACGGTTGTTGACATACATGCTGAGAAAAGGGAGCGAAATGCTCATATCCAAGCTCAGATCCAAACCCCGGTTAAAAGCTCTGCATGAAGAGATGCAGACTCATATGTATGCCCAGATGAAAGCTTAGATGGACGCGTTCTTAACACAGATGAACAAACAGTTTGGATAGGGACCATAGGAGACCGGTGTTGTTTTAGATATATTTTGGATTTTATGAATATTTTAGATTTTATTAAATTTGGAATTTAATTTATGAATATATTTAATTTTATTCAACTATATTGATTATAAATAAATAATCAAAATTATTTTATTAGTTATTAAATCTTGATATGTCAATAAATATCTATCAGTTAATCAGTCACTAATACCGATGGATTTAGTGACTGCTATTTACTAACGAATTACTGACGGCAATTTTCCGTCAATAATCCATCAGTAACTCTGACGAATATATTGATGTTTCTCATTACTGACGAGTTATAATTGACAGACATAATCCTTCAGTTATTCGTCAGAAACAAAGGTTTCCAAGGGATAACTGACGATTTGTTTGTCCATCACTTAACCTGTGTTTTTTGTTGTGTTAAGATCTTAAATATTTTTTATATATCAAATCGGTCAATTCATTATATACCAATTTATGTCTTTAAAGCTTTTGGAGCTTAAGTACAAGAGGCTAAATGAATATTTCAATTTGGGTGGGCAAAAAATCTGAAACACAAGATCTGAATCCGCACCCGATAAAAAAATACCCGAACCGAAACCGAAGCGAAACTATAAAATATATGAATGGTTATTATTTTCTCCACCTATGGCACTTCTTATCTGCTCATGATTACCCTCCATATATGCTTATCGAATAGACTAAAATGCATGACTCCTATTTATTGTGATGACTGATTCTCCATTATATCGATTGTACATGAAAGCCTACCAACATCAAATTATTATTTACAGAATATACGAATGTTTCTTCTTCTTCAATAACAAATTTTTATATTTTGATGTACAATTTAGGCTTTGCTATACTCCTTCTAATTGAGAAAAGAAAAAAGAGATCTTGTACTTTTCACGTGAGCCTCAGATCTGAAAGAGACTAAAAGAGTTAAGCCATGAATCAGCTTGGTTTCAAACATAAACTACTTCTTTTATCTATTGAAGATGAATCATATCTTCTAAAAAAAACTAACTGATAAGCTTACCAGTACTGATTAGGTGGTTGACGTGAAACTACTGCAAACGCGATAAAGCTAACACATTGGAGTTGTTAAGGATTGGAGAATGAATCCCTCAATAATTCTTTATCTTAAAAACTTAGGAAACCTTATGAGCCTAATGTCTTGTTCCTCAATAAAACGAAAAGTGGTTATTTTTTTCTTCATCTACATATAATTTTATCAATTATGTAAACATGCAAGTTGTATGCACAAACTAATGTGGTAAAGAAGTGATAATAAATAAAATATAAAATCCCACTAACTAACAAAATTTGTCTTTTGATACTTTTGTACATGATATTTGACCAGCTCACATACATGTCACATTTTCTTTAAGGATATTTAGGTTTGGTCGAGTTCAGGTATCCGAAATCTGAATCCGGATCCTACAAAATATGTTTGAACCGAAACTGAATCGTAACTATGAAAATACTCAAATAATTATTTTTTTCTAGAGGTTTGGATACCTGAATCCGAAAAAATATTATCTTAAACCCCAAAAATCATAAATGGTTACCCGAATTTATGACTATTGTTTTAAATTTGTAGTTATGTATACGTTTGCTATCGTATAACTATTAATATATTCATAGAGAAATATATTTTAAGTATTAAGTTGTGTCATTTACTGGAGTAATGAGGTATTTGATATCTTATATCTTTATTACATTTAATTTAATAATTACGTTGATGTCATATAAAAATGTCTTGTAAAAAACCGGGTTAACACTAACAAAAATTTTGAATTGATCCAAATTACAAATTTTGAGGTCTGTTGGTTTGATTTATATATATATATATATATATATATATATAAATTCGGATACCTAAACTCGAAGCTAAAATATTCATACCCGACTCAAAACTATAAAATATCTGAAAGGATTCTAAACCTCCTTACAAAAAACCTGATCGGAACCTAAACGGGTACTGAAATGCCCACCTCTACGAGTAACTATAAATCATTTACCTAGACAATTGTAAATAACTATATATGAAACGATATAAAACATGAATTAAGATGAATATCATAGTTGAAGAAACGAAATAATATTTTGCTTTATTCTACAAATGCTTAGTATTATAATATTTGTTTGGGATTTTGAATTTCAAGATATAACTGCATAGTTTTGATAATTCGGACATGAAATATCTATATATGTTTTCAAGACTTTGAGAATGAGTCGAGGAAGAATTATGACATCAACCTAAGTATTATTTCTACATAGAATGATATATTTAACTGATATTTTCAAATATCTTAACTAATCAAAAATTAAGAAAATTATTTGTATCATGCATTCATTTTCTAAAATAAGAAGAGGAATTCCATGGAAGTAGTTGACCTGGCTCATTTTTATCCTATTTTTTTGCCCATGCCTATTTTTATCATGTGTAAAGTGTATGTATTATGAGTGTTTTTAATTAAGAGTTACAAATTGTTTATCAGTTTTCAAGCTATGAAGTATGGTGTTGGTATTCTAACGTTACTTCTTGTAAGCCATGTTGGAGGTATTTTTGGTTTCAAATCATAATATTTTTTTATTAAGATACGTGTACAAATGAACATTTTCTTGATATAACACAGTAGAGGTGGAAGCCAAAGCTAAATGCAAACCAAACTTTGAGTACCTTCTCCAGGGAGAATGCGGAAATAATGGAAAGATTTCATGTAAAACTGATGTGCAAAAGGATCCTTGGCTTCCAAAAAATTTTGTTAAAGATTGTACCTGTTCCCAGAAAAAAGTAAAACGACGCCAGCCTCCCCAACGTAAATGTTATTGTCAACTTGATTGTAGTCTCCATCCTTAAATAATGATTTCACCAAACTTTCTTACTTTATTATAAAATAAATGTAATAATGAGTTCATATTTATGAGAATGTTTAAGTGTTTATGAATAAGACATATTAGTCTCGCTTTTGGAGGTTAAGTGCAAGAGGCTACATGAATATTTCAATTGTCAAACTAGAAACTAAATTCTCTCCACCTTTGGCACTTCTTATTTGCTCATGATTCCCCTCCATCTATGCTTATCGAATACACTAAATTGCAAGAATTCTATTTGTTGTGATGACTGATTTTCCATTATATTGATTGTACATGAAAGCCTATACCAACATCAATTTATTATTTACAGACTCTATATATGAATGTTTCTTCTTATTTTATTTTGATGTGCAATTTTGGCTTTTCTATACTCTTTCTAATTGAAAAAAGAATAAAGAGATCTTTTAATTCTTCACGTAAGCCTCGAATCTTAAAGAAACTAAAAGAGTCAAGTCATGAATCAGCTAGGTTTCAACATAAATTAAAGCAGTTCATTTACCTATCGAAAATGCATCATTTATTCTCAAACAAAAACTAACTGATAAGTTTAGCAGTACTGATTAGGTGATTGACGTGAAACTACGACAAACGCCATAAAGCTAACACATTGGAATTGTTAAGGATTGGAGAATGAATCCCTCAACAATTCTTTATTTTAAAAACTTAGCAAGACTTATGAGCCTAATGTCTTATTCCTCAATAAAACGAAAAATGGTTATTTTTTCTTCATTTTATACGTACAATTTTATTAATTATGTAAACATGTAAGTTGTATTAACAAACTAATGTGGTAAAGAAGTGATAATATATAAATCCCACTAACTAACAAAAATTTTCTTTTGACACTTTTGTACATGATATTTGGCGAGCTCATATACATGTCACATTTTCTTTAAGGATATTTAGGTTCGGATCGAGTTCGGGTACCCGAAATCCAAACCCGAACCTGACAAAAAGTACCTGAACCAAAACTATAAGATACCCAAATGGTTATTGTTTCATAGACGTTTGGACCAGATCGAACGAATATTATCTGAAACCCATAAATCCTGAATGGATATCTGAACTTGTGACTATTTAATTAAATATTAGTTATACATAAGTTTGGAATCGTATAAATATTGATGTATTCATGAAGAAATAGATTTTAAGTATTAAGTTGTGTAATTTAGTGGAGTAATGAAGTTTTTGATGTCTTATATCTTTATTCATACGTTTTATTTGATAATTAAGTGGATTTAGTATAAGAAAGTATCTTGTATAGTCTTGTACAACAATTAAAATTTCATCAAAATAAATTCAAACAGAATAGAAGAAAAATTATATTTAAAGCAATTACTAAACCGGATTATGATAACTTTGCTTTTTAAGGCTTTTTGACATTGATTTCTATTGCATTCTAGGTAGTTTAGCTTGCATTTAGATCCATATAGGTTTCGGTTGCATATAATTTCATATTATCATGCATTATGTATTGTTAATAGTTAAGCTTTATAAAAACCCATGAAAATTTTGAAAATTTCAAAATTTTCAAAAAGATTGCATCTTGTTTCATTCTTAGCATGCTTTAGTTCATCCTAGATTGCATTTGCATAAGAAGAAAATGATGATATTGCCTTGTAAAGTTTAAGCTCTAGCCTTTTGAATTAGCATCTCAAGTGTGATGGGTTGGATTGAACATTCTAGTAGTCTTGAAAAGTCTTGAAGTTTGAAAATCTATTGGTTTAATCTTGAAACTTTCTAGCTCTAGGTTATCTTCATAACTATTGGGACTTAATTTGAATTGCTAATTAGCTTGCTCAATAGTTATCTTGGTGTGTTTCAAGGCTTATTTTTTTTCGAAACGGTTTAGTTACCCAAAACCCTAAACACTTGTAACTAAACCTGTCATTCTCATTTTTAGGATAATTTCCCTCTCCACCTTAAAACCCAATTAGCCCAAACACTTTCGAGTTTCTTTTCTTTAGTGATTTATCGACAAAAACTCAAGATTATAAGGGGCGACAATTGACAACTTCCATTTAGCTAGATTGATGATATCATCTAGCATTTCGGAAGGGTGGTTACGAATAGAAATGTCGGGTGTTGGAAAGTTCTCAATAGTTTTGGGGTTTTAACCATGTAAATAGTTCTAATTGTTGCTCTAAAGAGATAAGGGTAGAGGTAGTTTGGTGGTTTAAGCTTCAAAAGAAGATGTTTGGGGAAGTAAGAAAAAAGAAAGAGAATGATGAGTTTGAGAAAGAATGACAAGTCTCCACTAGATTAGAAATAAAAATGTTAGGAAGCCCCTAAGTAAAAAGCTCTAAGTTGAATGAAAAGAAGGCTGGGGAAAAATGCAATATAAAAAGATTAGCCTAAGTGATTAAATGATTACAAAAGAGCTAATGCAAATTGATGTAGTACATGGGGAAGTATGATAAGTTTAGTGAAGAAAGAATGAAAGCCTAAAGAAAGATAAGAAAAGATGGTTGGTTTGGGAGGTATAAATTGAAAAGAATGCTTAGAATCATTTAAGAATGAGTAGAATAAGACTTGGTTTTAGGGAATGATTAGAAATGGAAGTTGAAAGATTGTATTCCTCATTGTCCTTTGTCTCATTTTGATTTTGCTAATTCAATCACTCATTTTGAATGATAACCCAATGATTGTGTGCAAACTTTCTTTTGATGCATTGGAATCCCCTTTTCGACCTAACCAATTGAAACCATTAAGTTAACTATTTGAGCATGCTTCACCTATTTAAAATTGAATGTAGGAAGATAGCTTAGACTTGACAAGGGAATCACTTGCTTTTAGTAATAAAATGGATAGTGAAGATGCATGAATGATTTGATGAGTAGTGATAGTAGTTTGAGATTGATGATGTATTGTGTTTGAGATGCTAGTTCATTAAACTTTGGTTTAATCTTTTGGTTTTGAGGCTTCCACCTCCAAACCTCTTCTGCGGGTTTATGAATTACTTTCTTGAGGGCAAGCAAGAATTAAGTTTGGGGGAGTTGATATATTTGCTTTTTAAAGCTTTTTGACATCCATTTCTATTGCATTCTAGGTTTTTTAGCTTGCATTTAGATCCATATAGGTTTCATTTGCATATAATTCCATATTTCAGGTGTTGAATGTGAGTGGAATCAAAAGAATGATCAATTAGATGCAAAAGAGCTAAAAAAGGAACTTAAAAGAGGATCAAACCAACATGCCTTAAAGATCAAGTGATTTGGAGATATTGAAATGGAAATTTCATCATGGCATCTTCAAGGATATTGTACCCATAAACTCAAGCTTTCTAACAAGCAAAATATCACCTTAAACTCCCCGGGAAATCGCAAGAAATAAACCGGCAAAGTTGTGATCCACTAGATTCAAAGTTTTAAACCATCCACCCCAAAGATGCATCTTTTTCACCAGCTTCCATTGCGAATTAGGAGAATACTTCATCATGAAAATTGTATCCCTTTGAGTCATATTTATAAAAAGCTATCACACGCCATCATAGCTTCAAATGCGAGAGAGTTATGGACCCCGAACCGAAGACTGGTCAAACTGTCTCGCAGAAAAAGTTGTTGTCCGGTACAATCAGGTTGATATGGGCATACCGGACAAGTGGTAACGGTCATTGGAGGTTGGTATGGAGTGCTAAAGAGTAAAAATTCAAGTATTGGCCAATATTTTTACCCATTTTGCATTGAGTTAACCCACATGTTTTTGGGTAAACCCAATACCACTTTAAGACTAGTATTTAAGCATTTTAAACCTAGTTTTTGAGACTATCATCCTTTTATCTTATCTCTTTCTTTCTTAAAAAAATTTGTAAATATTTTGGATCTTAGTTTTAGTTTGAGTTTAATCTTTGTTTTGATTGTGAATCTTCCTTTACTTTATGTTTCTAATCATGATTTTGCATACTTTTACCATTGGAATGTGTGTATTATCCATGATTAGTGAGTAGTTCAATCCTAAGCATTTAGGTTAGGTAGATTAAGGAGATTAGATGATTGAATATGATGTTTAGGAGCTTAATAGATTAGATATTCAAACAATAAGTGTGCTTAATGCTAAATTTGTCTTGGCCATTCAAGTTTAGACTATAGGTGAATTGTGCCCAAAAGGTGTTCGATGAAATGCCGGAACCGATTATTGTTTGCTAAATGATGTTATCCAAGGAATTGTTCTTAGCTAGTTTAGTAGTTGTTGATGAATTAGATATTAATGCCTTCTTTTATGCAATTATCCAAGGGATTGTTCTTAGTTGCATCATTAAGAGAGGGATTAGTGTCATGAGAGTGGATTAGTCTAATTAGTGGAATTCTAGACTAAGGATTAGCACCGGAATGTGAGTACTAACATCATAGAATATTATTTTATCCCCGAATCAATTGTCTTTGCCCATTTGCTTAGTCTTTTATTTTGATTTACATTTCTAGTCTTAGTTGACTTTTTCTTGATTGTTGTTGACTTTTTGCTGAATTTGACTTTTAAGTTGACTTCTACTTATGTTTGTTTTAATGCATGATTAGGATGTCAGAATTGAAATCACTTAATGATTTGGCTTAGACTAAATGAAATTCTTGTAAGTTTAGTGCATTAATCGTTGTAATTTAGATTGATACATATTATGCTACAATGATGATGATGGTATATTATGAATTGAAGTAGTAAATCACATTAAAATCCTACTAAAGGTTAACACTAAGTAAATTTTTGAATTGATTCAAATTACAAAATTTGAGGTCGGTTTGGTTTGATTATATATTTATATATATATATATATAAACTTTGGATACCGAACCCGAATCTAAAATATCCAAATCCGATCCAAAACAATAAAATATATGTATAGGTTCTAGACCCCCTTACCAAAAATCCGACACGATCCCAAACAAGTACTTGAATGCCCACCCATGTGAGTAACTATAAATCATTTACATAGAAAATTTTAAATAGATCTATATATAACAATATAAAACCTAAATTAAGATGAATATCATATGTAAAGAAACAAGATAACATTTTGCTTTATTCTTCAAACATTTAATATTAGAATAATTGCTTGGGTTTTGAATTGCAATATATAACTGTGTAGTTTTGATAATTACACGAAATGTCTATTTATGTTTTGAAGACTTGTAGAATGAGTCGATGAAGAAACATGACATCAACATAAGTATTAGTTCTACATAGAATGGTATCCTTGACTAATATTATCAAATATCTTAACTTATCAAAAATTAAGAAAATTATTTGTGTCATGAATTCATTTTCTAGAAAAGGTATTGCAATTCTATCGAAGTAGTTGACTTGGCTCATTATTTTTATCCTAATTTTTCTGTTCATCTCTATTTTTTACCATGTGTAAAGTGTATATATTATGAGTGTTTTTAATCAAGAGTTACAAAATGTTTATCAATATTTATGCTATTAAGTATGGTGTTTTGTATATGGTTGTTGGTGTTCTCACGTTACTTCCTGTAAGTCATGTTAGAGGTATTTTTTAGTTTTAGATTACACATTTTTTATTATGATATGTGTGAAAATTGCCATTTTATTGATATAATACAATAGAGGTGAAAGCCAAGGTTTGCAACATTCAGTTATATTACCCTGGAGAATGCGGAAATAATGGAAAGATTTCATGTGAAACTAATGCAAGAAAGACTCCTTTGTTTCCAAAAAATTATATTAGAGAATGTACTTGTTCTGCCGTAAAACAAAATAAACAAGGCGCGTCTCCCCTACGTTTATGTAAATGTCTAACTAATTGTAACACCATTAAATAATGTTTTCACCAAAATTTCTTACTTTATTATATAATAAATGAATTAATAACTCTCATATATGAAAAATAATTTTCTCCATTATGAGAATTTGTAAGCGTTTATGGATAAGACATATTAGTTAATCATTTTTTTTTTTTGGCTGAAACTTAGATTAGATTAACATAAATATTTTACATAATGTAAACCATTAGACAAACGCGCATGCTTTGCATGAGTATCAACAAAACCAAAATTACATCTAGATAGATAAGTAAAAGAAGAGATCGATAGTTGACCCATGGTTAAGATATCTTGAAGAAGGATTGTTGCAGAGCCATGTCGTAATTCCGAACGTCTGTTGGGTGCATGATAATGTTGAAGCAAATTCATTAAATGTGCATTATCATTGAATAGATGAATGTTGGTGTATCCAAGTGTATTGGTTGAACGGATAGCGCAGAATACATCATATGCCTCAGCGTGAAAGACTGAGTCCATTGGAGGTCCAGCACCGGAGCCATAAGCTATAAGATCAACACCATTGGTGAGCAACCAAGCTGTTCCAATACGATCTTGTGCAGTGATCCAGGAAGCATCTATGTAGAGAAAGAAGTTGTTAGTACTAGTATGTAACCAGTGGTAGGTAACAGGGGAAATGGGATGTTTTTCCTTAAAAGATTGTGTTAAAGAAATTGGCAAGGATTGCCATTCTTTGAGACTGGCTATGGCTTTATTAATAATATCTGGAATCCCTTTCTTGACTCCATTAAAGATTATATCATTTCTAAACTTCCAGATTCTCCAAAGGATATGAACAGCAAGTTCAGGTCGGTGTGGACTAGGAGGAGATGGAATTAACAAGTGTTGTAATGTTGTTGAAAGATCAGAGGGATTATGTTGAACATGAAAGCCACATAACTCCTAAACCTCTTTGGAAACCCGACAATGAAAGAATAAGTGGAGTATTGATTCTTGTTCCTCACCACAGAGGTAACAGATTGTGGTGGGAACTAAGTTTCTTTTGTTCAGTTGGATACCCACTGCCAAGCCTTGATGTAACACCCTCCACAGAAAGTGACGAAGTTTATGCTGAACATCCAGTTTCCAGATGGTTTTGGAGAGAGTATGTAAAGTGGATGTGGAAGGCAGAGTGAAAGGATGGGCTTGATTGAGGCATATGTATCCTGATTTCACTGAATAAGCACCAGATGGTGTGTAATTCCAGAGGAGTTGATCTTGAACTCCAACTGAAGAGGGCTTGATAGTGCTTAAGGCTGCACAATCTTGAGGCAAAAGACACTGGGAAGCACGTGAAATATTCCAACCTGAATAAGAAGATGAGAGCAAAGAGGAAACTTTCTGATTGCAATCGACTGGAAAAGGGGGAAGAGTAGCTGGTGAATATACAGGTTTATGTAACCACTTTTCTTTCCAGATTCGAATTGTTTGGCCATCCCCTAATTCCCAATGAGTATGCTCTTTCAGTAGTTGAATGCCTCTATGGATACTTTTCCAAGCATAACTATTTCCAGGCTTATACTCAGAATCCAGAGCTTGCTTTTTCGAGAAATATTTAGCCTTATAAACCTTACTAAGCAAAAGATCAGGATGAGTAATGATACGCCATCCTTGTTTAGCCAAAAGAGCAGTGTTAAAAGATTCAAGATCTTTAAAACCAATACCACCTTCATCTTTAGGTTTAGTTATCTTCTTCCAAGAAACCCAACTAATACCCTTACCAGAATTGGAGGTATGCCACCAGAACATTCTGATAAGACTGGTGATGCGCTTAAGAAGACCAGTTGGAAGAAAGAAGCAGGACATGAGATAAGCTGGTATAGCAGTTATAACTGATTTAATCAACACTTCACGGCCAGCAAACGAAAGAAATTGGGTTGTCCAACTTTGAAGTTTCCTTTCAACCCGTTGTAAAATAAAAGCAAATGTATCCTTCTTGCTTCTGCCTATTGTTTCAGGCAAACCCAAGTATTGATTGGTACCACCAAAACGTCTAATCTTAGTTAAACGCAAGACCATTCTTTGTGCTCCTAAAGGACAGTGTTTACTGAAAATAACTGATGATTTGAGGAGATTAACCTTCTGACCAGAAAGGTTACCATAAAGGGTTAAGACATCACGCAATGCTTTGCAGTCCTGATCATAAGCTCTTTCAAAAACCAAACAGTCATCAGCAAAGAATAAATGTGAGATTGATGGTCCATTTTTACTGGCTTTGTAACCTTCCAAATGATTACGGTTAACCAAGTCATTCAAAAGATATGAGAGACCTTCAGAGACCATAAGATAGAGAAATGGAGATATAGGATCTCCCTGCCGTAAACCATTGGTAGGTTTGATATGGCCATAAGGTGTGCCATTAAGTAGGACAGAGTATGTAGGGGTGGAAATACAAGCATAGATCCAAGAACACCAGATTTCTGAGAACCCCAACTTACGAAGCATAAACATCAGAAAAGTCCAATTTACACTGTCAAATGCTTTGGATATGTCTAGTTTGAAAACCACTGAAGGATTTTTCCTCTTCCTTGTGTTCAAAGAATGAAGAAGTTCTTGGGCAATTAAAACATTGTCAGTTATCTGTCTTTCTTGGATAAATGCAGATTGGTTAACAAATATGAGTTGATTAAGAAAAGGTTTAAGTCTTGTGGCAAGTATTTTAGAAATGAGCTTATAAGCTACATTTGTCAGGCTAATAGGTCTAAAGTCTTTAGGATTAATGGGATTGGGTGATTTAGGTATAAGGCAAAGATTAGTATGATTAATACCATGAGGAAGGATACCTTGTTCAAAGAATTTGTAGATGTATGCAGAGACTGAGGCTTTAAGGGTAGTCCAGTGAGCCTTGTAGAAGTGTCATGTGAACCCGTCTGGTCCATGAGCTTTATCACCATTGATTTGCTGAAGAGCTTGTTGGATCTCATGATCAGTAACCATTCTTGTCAGAGTTAAATTCATCTGTGCAGTTACACGAGGCTGTAAACCAGAAAAAACATCATAATGCTCAGTACGTGCCTCAGTGGAATTATTGAACAAGGAATGGTAATATGAAATGAATACTTCCTGTATTTTAACAGGATCATGGTGAATAGATCCATCTACATCCTCAGCCATGACTATACGGTTCTGAGATCTTCTCTGTTTAACCTTGGAGTGGAAGTAGGAGGAATTTTGATCGCCTGCTGATAACCAAGCAACTCTGCTTTTCTGCCTATTGAATAATTCTTCATTGTGATAGGCTTGTCTGAGCTGAAGCTTGACATCCTTGAGCAGTTGATAATCCACTTGAGGTTGTTGATAGATGTTGTGCAGTTGGAACTGAAGATCTTGAATTTGCTGACTTGAATTGTATGGCTGGTCCTTCTTCCATTGAATAAGTCTCTGCTTACAATGGTCTAGTCCTTTCATAAAGTGTTGAGGTTGGAGGTGGATGCAATGGTGATTCCAGAGAGAATGAATTGTTTGATAAACTTCTGGATTATTGTTCCATCGAATATCATATCTAAATTGTGGTTTGCCCTTCCATTTAAGATCATTGGTATCCAACAGGATAGGCCTATGATCAGAGGTTGTCCAATTCAGCAAGGAGACATAGGCATTGGGAAAGTTCAAAAACCAGTCAGGTGAAGCCATGGCTCTATCAATGCGAGTCTTAACATGATAAGTATATCGGTTGCCACACCATGTATATTTCCCACCATGATATTTAACATCAACCAAACCCAAAGAGGAAGTGAATCGTCTAAAGGATGAGAAGGAACTTGCTGGTCTAAGCTTCCCTCCAAACTTTTCTGAGTTTGAAATGATATCATTAAAATCCCCCAAGTAAAGAACAGAATTGAATTGGTTACTTGTTTGTCCAGAGAGTGCAACCAAGTGAGTCCATAGAGCCTGTCTTTCTGTCTTATTAGGAGGTCCATAAAGATAGATAAGTTTAAAAGACAAAGAGCCAGAACGCAGCCAAAAAATATTACAATAGGGAGAAGGTGTAGCAGGGCACTCAATGTGCACATCCTGCTTCCAAAAAAACTGCAATGCCATCTTTTCTTCCAAGAGGAGAAACTAAATAAGGTCCTGAATAACCTAACTGAGAACAAAGATGTATAACAAAAGGGTCCTCAGCCATGGTTTCCGTGAGGAACATCAAGTCTGGAGCAAAATTAGACTTGATTCCAAAAAAGAGATTGAACTGTCAGGGTGTTCCTAAGTCCCTGACAGTTCCAGTGCAGAATCTTCATTCTGAGGGTGGTGGTTTTGGGATATCCACCCTCCCTTTGAGATTTGAAGTCACTGGACGTTTGGCCTTAAGCTGATGACTTGAAGATGCAGTGTCTTCAAGAATTTGATCATCTGCTTTTCGTTTCCGAGATTGTTCAAGAAGAAGACGGCCACTGTGTTGCATAGTTTGGATAGCAGGCACAATAGGGATATCCGGCAGAGATGGCGGTTGTGGAATCTCCAACGGAATATAATTTGGCACAGCTGCATCAGATTGAACAGGACAGGTAGATTGATCATGACTCAACGAGCCACATTTGAAGCAGAACTTGCGAAGTTTAGCAAACTGGAAGCAAATAAGAGTTGGTGCTTCCCCTCTTCTGAATTGAATATAAAGAGCAAAGATGAGGTTGGATGTAGTTGAGAGAGAGATTTTCGCCCATGCTTCCGCTGGCTTGTTGTTAATAGGCTCCTTCAATCGAACTTCTTCAACAACCCCAATATTTTGTCCAATTTCTTTCAGCATAGCTTCATCGCGGAATTCATCAGGGATATTGAGAAATTTAACCCAAAAGGAGATTTTCTGAAGATAATCGGGGGACCATCGATGAGTCCATCGATCAGTAATTAGCATCCAATCTTTAAAGGTCCAGGGACCATCTTCAAGGACATGCATCAAGTGATGCTCAGACTTGAAAAAGAATTGGACCGTGGTATCATCGATTACTCTGCTGGTTACTCTATTTTCCAGTTTCCAAGCTATCGGCATCGTCTGCTTCAGAGGATGAACACGTTGATGAACCGGGTTCACCATTTTGACAAAGAGGCTCAGACGATGGGTTTTATCGCGTTGTTGTTGGCCATCAATGGTGGGTTGAAAGGGTGTGCGATCAGAGCCAAGATTGAGATTCTGCAGAGAGGTCCAGAGATTATCTGCCATTTAGAAGGAAAGATGATAGAAGAAAGAGATAATAGCACTAATCTGAGAGTTAGAAAGCCAGAGAGAGTAACAAGGAGGAAGAAAGCTAAGAGAACCGAAGAAAGGCGGAAAAGCAATGCATGCAGCACAACGACAACCCAAAATAAGGGAGAGATGAAGAGAAAAACAAGATCGGACTTTAGTCGGAAATGATTTTCATATTAAATCAATCATAATATCAAGATCTTAAATAATTTTCATATTAAATCAATCATGCATTCCAAACTAACTTTAGTCTCGCTTTTAGATGTTAAGTGCAAGAGGCTACATGAATATTTGATTTGTCAAACTAGAATGATAATCAAGAAACAAAATCTCTCCACCTTTGGCACTTCTTATTTTCTCATGATTCCCCTCCAGATATGCTTATCAAATAGACTAAATTGCAAGAATTCTATTTGTTGTGATGATTGATTTTCCATTATCTCGATTGTATGGCCGGTCCTGAGGCCAAGCATAGCAAAAACGAGCTTGCGGTCCATTTTATATTTTCAAAATTTTACTTTAAGAATCGACCAATTTTTCAAATTTTATTTTAAGAACCGACTCATATGTTTTATTTTATATTGCGGCCTTTAAAATCTCATGACCGATTCTTACGATTGTACATGAAAGCCTACCAACATCAATTTATTATTTACATACTATATGAATGTTTCTTCTTTTTCAATTATAACTTTATTTTATTTTGATGTGCAATTTTGGCTTTGCTATACTCTTTCTAATTGAGAAAGAAAAAGTGATCTTGTACTTTTCACGTAAGCCTCGGATCTGAAAGAAACTAAAAGAGTTAAGTCGTGAATCAGCTAGGTTTCAACATAAATTAAAGCAGTTCTTTTATCTATCGAAGAATTTATTCTCAAACAAAAACTAAGTGATAAATTTACAAGGACTGACTAGGTGGTTCACGTTAAACTACCACAAACGCATTGAAACTAATACATTTGAATTGCCAAGGGCTGGAGAATCCCTTAACAATACTTTATCTGAAAAGGTTAGGAATTCTTATGAGCCTAATGTCTTGTTCCTCATTAAAACGAAAAATGGTTATTTTTTTCTTCATCAAACTTACATATTATTGATTATGTAAACATTCAAGTTGTACATGATGTTCGGCGAGCTCACATACATGTCATATTTTCTTTAAGGATAGTTAGCCTCGAGTTGGATTCAGGTTCCCAGAATCCAAACTCAAACCCGAAAAAATGTATATGGACCGAAACTATAAAATATCCAAACGGCTATTGTTTCCTAAATGTTTGGACCTAATCCGAACGGGTATTATCCGAAGCCCAAAACACCTTGAATGGATTTCAGTACCGATGACTATTTTATTAAATTTTTAGTTATATATAAGTTTGATATCGTATAAATATTAGTATATTCATGAAAAATAGATTTTAAGTATTAAGTTGTCTAATTTAGTGGAGTAATGAGGTTTTTGATGTCTTATATCTTTATTCTTACATTTTATTTAAGAGTATTAAGTTGTCTTAACTCAAACGAAAAACTAAATATAAACCGTTTAGAAACAAAAAAACGAAAGACTAAATGCGTTTAACCTAAAAATCTGATTCTGAATGCTCTGTACTCTATTTCATAGCGGTGAGTGTGGTTGAGTTCGTTATCTGTGTATTCTTTTTCTTTTTTCAATTTCTTCAGCTCCTCTTCCGGATTGAAGTTTGGAGTATTTTTTATCTTCTCTAACATGGAGATCTTCGCGTCTACCTCCATTGATCGAACTTCGGTTTCACGGTAATCTTCCAAACATTTTAGCTGAGTCTTCATAAGTTTCAGCATAGTTTTGTACCTTTTATGGTTGGAAACCGTGAGAGAGTTGTTGGATCGTCTTCTACATCTTCTGGGAGGTGATTCATCTTTTTGAGTTTTTTTTTAAACTGGAGATAATGAGAATATGACATATTGTTTATGTATATATTATATATATAATGGTTTTAGTCCTGTATTATGAATGTGTGTCGTTATTAAACGTCGTTTCGTCTCTCATGACGTTTAAATGTATGTGACGAATCTGACATCAATATTTATTTATTTTCCTTTATTTTAATAATATATTTGATTAATAATTTATTTTTAAAACGGTGTGTAATGTTGAAACGGCGCAACATTAGGGTTTACCCTTTTGTATATGGATTAGGGTTTATCTTGGGTTGAGAGGGAAACACAAACCACGCGTGCCTTAAATGAAATTGTTTTAGTTCCTGTTATCAAATTATTAAATTGTCTCTTAAATAAATTTTTTTTAGTTGTCTAATAAACATATTTCTATACATTTTCCGCATAGGTAATGATTACATGCAATGCATAGCAAATCGATTTCGTATCATACACATAAACATATTTCTGTCAATAATTAAATAAAATAAATAAATAATTTGTTATCCAGATTTCTATACTTTCGTTTCATGCACATAAACATATCTCTATTACTCGAAAAACTTTATAAACTTAACTGAAAAACCAAGACATAACCGAAAAACTAAAATTTAATCGAAATGGAAAATTTTGAACCAAATAAATTGATCTTCAAAACGAAAAAAACTGAAATTCCAGTGCCGAACCGAATTTTATTTTTAATTTTTAATATGTTTTTTGTCACAATGACAATAATAATTTATAAAAACGGCAATAAACAATGCGGCCTTAATAACTTATTTCCCATAAACGTCAATTCAAGATCGTGGTCTTTATATAAGCGATTCTTCTTGTTAAGTCTCTGGAAATTCTATTCAAACAAAATAAAACTTTTTCTAAGGGTTTAATAATAAACCGATGTCTCTTTTGTCTCAAGTTTTGCAAATCGTTATTCTCTGTTCGTTTTTATTTAGTTCATTATAACTTCTTTTAAATAAAAAACATCATATGGTTATATTTTCGTATACATACTAATATTTTAAACAATTTTTTGGCTTCTTCTATAATGATATTTGTTTTCCATGATATTTTATTTACATAAACATCATAGTACTGTTATCGTTTTAAATTACCTTAAAAGTTACCTATTATACTAATATTTACATAAACATCATAATATTGTACTCAAGTTATATATGTAACAATGTATAAACAAGTTCCATAACTACTAATCTTCCTTGGATCTGGACAGTTCGAATTAAGTGTGAGACAAGCCCAATTGAAGTCGAAGTCAGTTTAAGTGGGAGTCACATGAGAAACACGTGATGTTACTAAAAATAGAAGAACCTGACTTTGGCTCAGTATTAAGCTTGTTTTGACAGAAGAGGAAACAACTCTTCAGCCATGTTTGGGAAACTCTACCAAGGCGGCTTCTAGGCCTTTGAGCATGCTTAAAGTTTTTTTAAAAGCTTGTTAAACGTTCTATATAACTAAAGTGATTCTACTGGATTCCGGCTATTAGATCCCGGCGTGAGTTAGGTCAAAGTTAAGGACCCGAACACATTCTTAGTTCCTCTTGCTGCATTTTTACCTCATGATGATGCAGGTGTAGCCTCTAAGCCTTGGTTACGTCTACTACGACGGGCCCCAGCAGAGCCGGATGTCGACGTGTAGCCTCCTCTCATCTTTACTCTCATTTCAGAACTGAGAATAAAAATAACATTTTTAGCTCAATTCCACATCTAACGAATTCAAACAATATGTATGTAGATGATACCTCGAAATCAGCTAAACCGCATAATTGATGTACATAGACCTAAAATTAACTAAATGCTGAAGTATATGAGGAAGATAGCTTCTCGATTAAACAATAGAGCTTCGAATTAGTGAGATCAAAAATGTACCAAAGTAACGCATACACTGAAGATCTTCTGAAGATAATGAAGAAAGAGAGAAATAACTAAGTCGAATAGATTATGTTGAAAAAATTTAAGTGATTTCGTAAGTACCATAGCATTTTTGTATTATCTGCAATAGTAAGTGCCGAAACTAAGCAAATTTATGCGCCTAAGTATTTTTGTTTTCCCGGGAATGAAAAAATAGCGTCCAAAAAAAGTGAAACGCTATGGATAAAACCCGTGTCCATGTACAATAGCAAACTGGAACGTGTTCTCTCACGAGAGGACCAAGAAAAGATGACAATATTACAGAACCAGGTC
This sequence comes from Iberis pinnata, assembly GCA_900406425.1. NCBI lineage: Eukaryota > Viridiplantae > Streptophyta > Magnoliopsida > Brassicales > Brassicaceae > Iberis > Iberis pinnata. Next base: position 26,076 of record OVBE01001699.1, read on the forward strand.
CAACATGTTCACCATACTCATTGAAAGACATTGAGACCCTTTCATTAGGATTTGTAGCCAATGTGGTTGGTCATCTTCTCTTTTTTTCTTTCACATTTGTCTCTGTTTATTGAGTTTCTTTTGTGTTAGGAATCTCAGTATTAGCTTATGTTCCAGTTTTTTCAACACCTTGATCTGCTTCATTCAGATTTTGATCTCTCTCATCCATACCAGCTCCACCATTTCCAGTTACATCTTCCTCCATACCATCTACTTCACCAAGTACTTCATTCTCACCACCTTCCTTTTCGCCAACTTTATTCTCACCATCATTTTTATCACATAACAGTTCCTGATTACGATCCTCTTTATCAAATAACAGTTCTTGATCACCATCCTCTTTCTGTTGATCATCTTTGTCCATTACATTCTTAGTACTTTCAACTAGTGTCTCTGCCTCAACAGTATTGTCTTCTAGATCTTCATCTAATACTACCAGCTTCTTTGACCTCAGTCCACCTCTTTTGTTTGGTTTTCCCTTTACCACTAGTGTCTTCCTCTGCTTCTTGGATGATATGTTGGCCTCCTTCTCACTTTCCTTTGCTTCTTTATTTTTCCATGATGTTAGGTCCAACAGTAACGTCGTTACTGTTATATTGGAAGAAGCCTCCTTCCCTTGTTTCTTTGTAGCCTCTTTTACTGTTTTTATTTCTTGCGCAATACTCAATTCCTTCGGATCCACTCCTTGTTGTAGATTAATACGTATAGTATGAACCATTCCTCCTCCTATTTTCTTCATTATTTCTGGAAAACATCAATGCCAAATCGTAGTCAGTAATACTCGTAATCTTAAACTACCAAAATCGACAATACCCAACATGCATGTAAATTGAAAACTACACGTAGTGAGTTTGAGAGTATACAAAATTAAGCCATTCTACGATTACCTAATTACTAATTGACTGAGGTACGAAGCAATTTGGATGTCGAAATCAAGATGTTGTCTAAAATCAAGATGATGCGAACAAAGACGAAGGAGAAGAAACAAGAGAAAATGATGAGATGGTTATAAAATTTTGGTCAATTATTTTCATAAGTTACTTTGACTGGATTTTTGTATACGTAAGATAGCATTATATTAGTCATCTGCTATGTAAACACAAGGGAAATCAACAAATTCACGCGGCTAAAATTTTTATGCTCCCGCTATACTAAACATAGCGTTACACAAATTGACACTGCTATGGAAAAAAATCAATGATGGTCTACAATAACATTGTTGTAAAAAACGCTATCCTACACCGCTATTAATACCATCATTTCTTGTAGTGAGTCGATCAAAAGCTTCTTGTGGGAAGTACTTCTCCCTAAAATTCTCACAAAATCTTTCCCACGAGTTGATATGCCTTCGAGCTGAGGCACCCAACCACCACACATGTGCATCACAATCTAATTAGTGCACATCTAGATCTTTCTTGTTCTTTTAGGACAACAAATACTTCCAAAGTTTCTCTCCATTCTGGACACCCACATATCTGCTAGAATCAGATATGTTCCTCCCGAGAAGAACTTCGTACCAAAACATTGCATGTGGTCCATCACCTTAAGGTAAGAAGGACCTTCCTCAACAACAACATCAACTTCCAATTCAGCATCAGGTGGATTATCCACCACTTGCGGTTGACATACTGGAGCAGCTCCAACTCCAAGAAGTCTCTCAACACTTGTGCTAGCAAATTCAGGAACGTCTCAAGTCCCACTTGTGCACCACCCACTACACCAACATGCATATTCACATTACCTCCCGCATTTGCATTTCTGGAAACATTGCCTAGATTCCCATTGTCATTATTTTGTGCCATCTACAAATAGATTCAATGGGAGGTTAGCCTCAAGACAAACTTTTCACACACACAGAATGGAAATGAGAAGTCTTACCGCGGAAAATGCAACAAGAAGGATGTATTTTTCCCATTAACATATCTTATTCTAGAACTTATCCTAGAATCATAATGTGCTCTGATACCACTTTGCCATGCCCCAACTATACTGGCCTTATAGGTCAAACGGCTTACCGTTTGGAAATCTAAACGTTCAACTGTCCAGAAATCCAAATGATCACTTGCCTTAGAGGTTTAATTCTATACTTAGTCTTTTTCATGCATTTTTCATTTCTTCCAGAGTTCTTAAATTTAAAACATGCATTCTTATTAGATAGATTAGACTAGTTCAGTTCACATGCCAGTTTGCTACAAAAGCTAAACATTACATTGAACCACTAAGTTTTATCTACCCAAAAATGTACATATATCCACCATCCCTTCCTTAATGGTGCCCTTGTTCTGCGTGCTACTCATCCCTAGCATTACCTGCAACCACAAAGGAGGCATAAGCGATACACTTTGCTTAGTGAGAACGGTTTAATCCATCCCACTTAAACCTATAATCAGATATGGTTCCCTAAGAACATCAACACAGAACAATAAAACGGACTGGTTAGACTATGCTGGCCATTTGGATTCACCCAAATCGATTACTAGTCTAACCTAAAGACTGATTAGACTACCCTAACCATCCAGATTACCCAGATCAGTCACTAGTCTAACCCACAATACGGCACTTAAGCCTAAGTATCAGCACGAAGCTGATAACAGTATGGATACAGAACACATGGCTATTTTACAGTACTACTACCAACCCAGAACATGTATCCGGTCACACAGACCATCAGATCATGAATAAACGGCACCCATGGCCTCAAATCGGCATCATAGCCATCACATCACATGCATCCAACCACAAAGGTTATTCGGACCATGTATACTGACCTCGCAGGTCACAAAACGGCATCATAGCCTTCGCATAATCTGTATCTAGCCACAAAGGCTATACGGATCATGTACAACGACCACGAAGGTCATCAAAACACAGAAAATAGGCATTCAAGCCCCTAGACTATCACGCATAAATACTAAGGTTCGGATAAATAGCACTCACGTTTGAAATCGTCCTGAACTGACTGATTACTTCGATTCACAGATTGCTCAAGCTCAATAGAATGCTTCTCACGGTCCAATCCTTGCTTTTCACAGACTTCTTCTTCAAAACAGGAACTTTCGCCTGCTATGGGAGTTTTCTCTCTCAAGACTAATATTTTGGCAATGAAGAGAGAAAGAAACAGAAAAGTGAAGAAAAAGGCTCGAGCTGCTTGAAACCAGTCCAGTCAAAACAGGCCACAACCTGCTTCCGCGTTCTAAACTAGCACACTGCTCCACTCAAACTGACTGACTGCTCGTTGGCAACCTATTTGGATCAGACTGACTGACTGACTAACTGACTGATTGAATGCTCGGAGCAGTCAGTTAGTCTGATCCGATGTCTGGTTTGGAAATTTTAATATGTTGGGTGGTTAGTTGAAAAGGCTGCCATGTTGGAGTATGGAATGGGAGAAGAAGCTAGATTTTTGAACAAACAAACGCCTTTAGTGCATGGACCAGTTTTGAACCATGCATGGAATAAGAAAAGAAAGTTTGATAGAGCAAGTGGTTCGGGAAATGTTGGTAGGCGTGGACCTTGTCCAATGTGTGGAAAGATGCACTTTGGGGAATGTAGAGCCGCACCAAGTGCATGTCATCGTTGCGGAAGTAAGAACCATCAAGTACGGAATTTTCCAGAAGAAGACCCAAGATCGATGGTTCAAGAAATGGGTAATAATGCAAGGGTGTGTTACCATCATGGTGAACCTGGACATATTAAGCCGTATTGTCCAAAGCTGGTACAACAGACAAGGAAACTGATAAACGAAAGTCTGCCACCACCAGCAAAGCGGAAAGCTATAATGCCGAGGGATTATACAATGTCGGGAGATGATGAGGGACCAAGCACATCCACAAAGTCGATCATTGGTGAGTTCATGTCACTCATCTTTAAGTATGGAACCTTAGCATTATGGAATGAATGTGTAGGGACCATAAGTATGGGTGGTGTGGCAACCCATGTTCTGTTCGATTTGGGGGCTACTCACTGTTTTGTGAGACCGGATCTAGTTGGTCTAGGAAGGTTCATGATGGAACCAGAAAGTGATTATGGCTTGGTTAAGGCTGCAGTAGGCCAAGTCATGGAGACGTTGGGTAAGGTACTGAATGTACCGGTGGTGATAGATCGGTTAATTATTTATGCCGACCTGGTCGTATGTCCTGTAAGGTCTTATGATGTGATCCTTGGAATGGATTGGCTTGGAAAACACAAGGCACATCTAGACTGTTACAGAGGCCAATGAAATTTGAAACGGCCGAAGGAGTGTTGGAGTATCAAGGCATACGTCCAACGAGTGGAAGTCTTCTGATCTCGATGATCCAAGCTGAAAAGTTGATCCAGAAGAGATGTGAAGCCTACTTAGCAACTATCCAGACAGTGGAAGTTGGGCAAGATGCTGAGTTGGGTGACATTCCGGTGGTTCAAGACTTTGAGGATGTATTTCAGCCGTTAACTGGTTTACCTCCGAATAGGTCTGATCCATTTATGATTGAACTAGTGCTGGGAACTGCGCCATTGTCAAAGGTACCTTATCGAATGGCACCGACAGAGATGGCTAAACTGAAGAAGCAATTAAATGAATTGATGAAGAAAGTCTTTGTGCGATCAAGTAGTTCACCTTGGGGTGCACCAGTCTTGTTCGTTAAAAAGAAAGATGGTAGCTTTAGACTCTATATCGATTATCGAGGATTGAACAGGGTACCTTTTTCCAAGAATTGATAAGTTGTTGGATCAACTAAGAGGGAAAACTTGGTACTCGGAGATAGACCTTGCATCAGGCTTTCATCAAAGTCATATTAAGGAAGATGACATTAAGAAGACCGCCTTTCGAACAAGGTACGAACATTTTGAGTTCATAGTCATGTCATTGGGACTGAAGAACGCACCGGCTGCTTTCATGAAGTTGATGAACAGCGTGTTCCGGGATTGTTTAGGTGACTTTGTTATCATCTTTATAAATGGCATACTTGTCTACTAAAGAATCAAGAGGTGGATGAAAATCACTTAGGAATAGTGATGAATCGCCTAAGGGAGCATCAACTGTTTGCCAAGTTAAGCAAGTGTAGCTTCTGGCAAAGACATATTGGCTTCTTGGGCCATGTTGTATCAGATCAAGGGGTTTCTGCTAACCCGGAAAAGATTCAGGCTATTAAAGAATGGCCAAAACCGCAGATCACATCGGAAATTAGAAGCTTCTTGGGATTGGTTGGTTATTACCGAAGATTTGTCAAAGGTTTTACAAGCATGGCTCAACCAATGACTAAATTAACCAGGAAGGACGTTCCTTTCAAATGGACAAATGAATGTGAGGAATGCTTCCAGAAGCTTAAGAAAATGCTAACTCAAACTCCATTTTTAGTATTTCCCATTCCGGATGAGTCGTTTATTGTATACACGGATGCATCGCAGGTTGGTTTAGATTGTGTACTTATGCAACAAGGGAGAGTTATAGCCTATGCATCTAGGTAGTAAAGAAAACATGAGGGGAACTATCCTACTTATGATCTTGAGATGGTTGCAGTGGTGTTTGCATTAAAGATTTGGAGATCTTATCACTATGGCAGCAAAGTCCAAATCTACACAGACCATAAAAGTCTTAAGTATTTGTTCACTCAACCTGAGTTGAACTTGAGGCAAAGGATATGGATGGAACCGGTAGCATATTATGATCTGGAGATTGCTTACCATCCTGGTAAGGCTAACTTGGTTGCTGATGCGTTGAGCAGGAAGAGAGTGGTTTCTACCGCAGAGAAAGACTTGGAGAATTTAGTTGGAATGGTCGGATCATTAAGGCTATGTGCCTTGACGGCTGAATTAGAACCATTAGGACTGAGTGCAGCTGACCAAGTGGACTTGTTGACAAGGGTTAGGCTGGCTCAAGAGAAAGATGAGAATCTGGTTAAGGGAACATATTCTGAAAGAGGCACACCAAAGTAAGTTCTCAATACATCAAGGCTCAACAAAAATGTATAGAGATCTTAAGCGATATTACCACTAGGTTGGCATGAAAAGAGACGTTGCAAGCTAGGTTGCAAGTTGTCAAATGTGTCAGATGGTTAAAGTCGAACATCAAGTACCAAGTGGTTTGTTGCAAAGTTTACCCATTCATGAGTGGAAGTGGGACATGATCATGATGGATTTCGTGACTGGTTTGCCAATGATAAATGGCAAAGATGCAATCTGGGTAATAGTGGATAGACTTACCAAGTCTGCCCACTTTTTGGCCGTGAACATAATGGATAATTCGGAAGTGTTGGTTGAATGATATGTTCAAGAGATTGTGCGGTTACATGGTGTTCCAGCAAGCATCGTGTCTGACCGTGACTCCAAATTTTACTCATAATTTTGGAGAACACTTCAGAAGAAGTTCGGAACAAATGTACATATGAGCACTACCTATCATCCACAAACAGATGGGCAATCGGAAAGAACTATCCAAACACTTGAGGATTTGTTAAGGGCTTGTGTATTGGATTGGAGAGGCAAGTGGGAAAGTTATTTACACTTAGCTGAATTTTCATATAACAATAGTTATCAAGAAAATATCCTGATGTCCCCATATGAAGCCTTGTATGGTCGTCTATGCCAAACTCCCTTATGATGGACTCAAGTGTGGGAGGACTAGCATTTATGGGACGAATTTTGTTGAGGAAACAATAGAAAATATCAGGATCCTCAAAATAAAAATGAAAGAAGCTCAGAACCAACAAAAGAGTTATGCGGAACGGAGAAGAAAAGAGCTTGAATTTTCAGTTGAGGATATGGTTTATATCAAGGCATTCACGTATAAAGGCAAAGATCGTGCTTTTAAGAATGCAAAGTTGAACCCAAGGTATATGGGTCCGTTTAAAGTCCTGGAAAGAATTGGGGTTGTATCATATAAGCTGGAATTGCCGAGAGCAATGAATCAGTTCCATGATGTATATCATGTCTCGCAGTTAAGGAAACAAATTACTAACCAGGACAGCATCATGAAAGACATTCCAATTAAATTAAAGCAAAACCTTACTGTTGAAGGAAGACTAGTTCGTATTGTAGGCAAACGAACAAGGACATAAAGGAAAAGGCGAGTTAAGTACGTTCAAGTCGTTTGGGATTATGATGGCGATGAGGAAACGACTTGGGAACCAGAGGAAGTGATGATGGAAATATCCTAAGTGGTTCGGTAAAAAATAGGTGGTTCGGGTTAAGAAAGATAAGGGTGAAATTCGAGGACGAAATTAGCTTAAGTAGGGGAGAATTGTAGCACCCGAAATCCACTAAGTAAAGGAGTATCGGCCGAATGGCCGGGCCAAAAGATAAATTCTTCGGGCAAAGAGGTTAAAATCCTAAAGTTAAGCATTTAACTGAAAGAATCAAAGGAAAGTCAAGTTGGTTCGTGCGAAATGCGAAAATTTGACTAAGTGTCGAAGTTTTTATAAGTTGGATGGGAAGGATTCATGAACTGTTTGAGTGTTTAAGAATTGGTCTATTTATTTTTAATTTTTATAATTAATAATAAATAGACTAGTGACTCCTCAGACATTTTAATGTCTCCTGGTGGAAACCCAAAATTTTTCACTAATGCTATGTAGGGGGTTGTGATAGTTGAGGGCTGAACTGGTTGGGTTGGATGCATGTATGGCTTAGTAAACCCCCTCAGATCATGCTTGGGAAACATGATCGTGATGCCTAACAAGCATCATGTCTTTTTGGGAAGTTCAATCAAAGAAGATCGAAGATCATATCATGCTTTGATCATGATCAAGGTGTTGGGAATCCGATTGTGTGGCCTAATCAGTCAAGAACTGAGTGATTAGATTGAAAGATGCATCAAGATGCTAAGAAAATTAGTTAAGGGAAAGTTTTGCCGAGAAAATGTGCAAACTGGTCGAGGATCAATTAAGATGCTCGGATATAAACTGAACCATGCGCAGGTTTACCTGATGATGCGCATAGTTGATTATCATGCGGATAAAGAAGCTGATTCGCGGGAAAAATAAGAATGTGTCTGAGCAGTCAGTAAGTCAGTCTGATCAAAACAGGTCGCTAGCGAGCAGTCATTCAGTCAGTCTGATCCGAACAGGTTGCCAGCGAGCAGTCAGTCAGTCTGATTGGAGCAGTGTGCCAGTTCATAACACGGAAGCAGGACGTGGCCTGTTTTGACTAGACCGGTTCCAAGCAGCTCGAGCCTTTTTCTTCACCTTTGGGTTTCTTCCTCTCTTCATTGCGAAAAATCAGTCTTGAGAGAGAAAACTCCCATAGAAGGCGAAAGTTCATGTTTTGAAGAAGAAGTCCATGAGAAGCAGTCTATTGAGCTTGAGCAATCTGTGAAACGAATAAATCAGTCAGTTCATGACGATTTCAAAGGTGAGTGCGATTTATCCGAACCTTAGACTTTCTGCGTGATAGTCTAGTGGCTTGAATGCCTACTTTTTACGTTTTGATGACCTTTGTGGTCGTTGTACATGATCTGTATAGCCTTTTTGGCAAGATACAGATTGTGCGAAGGCTATGATGCCATTCTGTGACCTGCGTGGTCAGTATACAAGATCCGAATAACCTTTGTGGTTGGATGCATGTGTTGTGATGGCTATGATGCCGATTTAAGGCAATGGGTGTTGTTTATACAGGATCTGATGGTCTGTGTGACCAGATACATGTTAAGGGTTGGTCATTGTAATGACCCTCATCTAGGCCTAAAACTAGCCAAGAAAATCAAAGACGTTG
>OVBE01001700.1:0-34796 GCA_900406425.1 Iberis pinnata
CACTAGTCCGTCAGTATTTTGTGACGGATTTGTGACGGATACAAACTGAGGGTTATCAATAATCCGTCAGTAATTATCCGTCACTAATCCGTCACAAATAACTGGCGGACTAATGACGGATACGTGTGACGGAGTAACCCATCAATAATCCGTCAGTAATTATCTGTCACTAATCCGTCAGTTATTTGTGACGGATTAGTGACGGATAATTACTGACGGATAAATCCGTAACAATGTCCGTCAGTAATATACCGTCAGTTATCCGTCAGTAATATACCATCAGTTATCCGTCAGTAATTATTGACGGATAACTGACGGATTTTGATTACCGACGGCCTAGAACTGATGGACAACATCCGTCACTTATCCGTCAAAAAGAGGTGTTTCTGATGGATAAGTGACGGAATTGTCCGTCACTTATCAACTGTTTTCTTGTAGTGTATGAATCTGTTCAATTAATGAATTTTAATGTAGAACATTGAGTTTAAATTTATATAGATCTTTTTAAAGCGAAATAATTAATCGAATTAATATTATAATAGAACTATCCTACTTTTGACATCACATCTCAAATTTTATTTTTGGTAAATCATATAATATATACATTCCGCTAAAGCTATCTTAAATTATCTTTCAGCTTAACATCATATTGCATTTATTAACACATCAATTTTACTATTTTTACTATTATTAATTAGTTTTTTGAGAAATTCTATGAAATACCACAAGCATAGTTATTGAAAAAATATACCACACTCTCAAGTGTTTTAAAAATGTCAATTACATTTTTTCTTCAAAAAAGACCACAAACATAAAAGTTGAGTTTTAAGAGTTTAAAGCTTAACTTTTTTGGTTCACTAATTAAAAGTTTAATGTGAGTACAATATGGAGATTCAGATTTTTCAAAATTTTATATGCGTTTATATTTTATTTACTTCTAAGTTTAATTTGCTTTTGTTTTTTGAGACATTTAATGGACAGACTTATGATGTTAAGGACTTCAATTCACATGATCTTTATGAATTAGGTAGAGAAGAAGGATGTTTGAAAAAACTATTCTTTCAATAAATGTTTCAAAATAGGGACTTTTAGGGTTGGAGACATTGTTTACATAGCCCTGCTTTTTGTTAATCGCTGCTAGAGTAGTAGCAAGACCGAAGAACAAATATATGACAGAAAAGAAAAACGTGTCGCTCAAAATAATCTCTGGTGATAATGGTAGTCATTTATTTTCATCGCTGTCAATTTAACGATAAAGCAGCAAAACTTGATCATTGTAATTAGCATCAGCAGCAGCAGTATGTGAAAAGCTTAGGTTTCAAATAATGTTTATTTGTGCTTTATTTTTTATTATTATTGTCGCTGTTGTAGTAGTGAACAAACGAACATAGCCATAAAATAATAGCTCATGTTTTGATATACTTATAATTAATAATCTCATAGTTATTTAAGTAAATTTAATACCCATATATGGTTTATATAGTTAAAGTTATATAAAACTATAATATAAACTAAGTAACCTTTTTATTATATTTCTTATACAATATTTTACGTTAGTCATTATTCATTTAACTAAAATAATCATTTCAAATAAATTAATATATATGACATATATTTATTATCACAACTAAATTATATCTATACATTTGAATTGTTCTTCTCTCAAATAAAATACGCTTGACTTTTTGAGTGAAACATGAAACATTATAACAAAACTAGCTGAGACTCAATTCCAAAAAAGGTTATACTGAAAAGAGTTTAGAAAAATAAAATGTGATGTGAAGATTGAATGTTTGATATTGTTCATTCATCGTTTATGTAAATATTTGGTTTTGGGCAATATTACGTTTAAGGTAATCTTAGGTTTTTTTATATATTTGACATTTTTCTAAAGAGAAAAATAACACAAAATTTATACTGTTCCAGAATTTACATGGTATCAGAGCAAGGAAATTCCTAAAGTTTATGAATGTGTGTATTGAAGAATGATGGCAAAAAAATTAGAAACCATGACAAAAAATCAGAAACAATGGTAGAAAAATTAGAAATTATGTTTATTTGGTCGTCGTATCGCATGTCATCATCAGATAATCCTGGATCAAAGTGGCGATTTGCAACTCTCAATAAAATTTACTTTGGCAGATGTTCTTTTTGTGCCCAATTTGAATTGAACCTTCTTGTGTGTTGCGAAACAAAAGAAACAAACAGGCTGCTATGCTGTGTTTACAGATGCTCTTTGCGTGTTGCAGGGACGTTTTACGAGGATCTGATTGGAGTCGGTTCCTAATGGGACAAAAAGTACTTGTATCGTAATGTGACAGTAACAAGAGGACACAAAGTAAAGGATGCAGAAGATCCTTCTCTGTGACATCATCGTCTGGGAAAACCTTTTTATGGTGTTTTAAGTTTATTCCCTTTTGTTTATTGTGTTAATTCATATCTTCTCTATGTGATACTGGAGCTAATGTGAGCGTTGTGTCAGTTACTGTTGCAAAAAGATTAGGAATATCAGGTATCACACCATCTAAGATGACCTTTAAGCTTGCTAATGACTCTACTTTATCTTCTAGTGGGTTTACCTCTGATTTATTGGTACAAGTAGGAAATTATCTCATTCCTGTTAATTTCCACATCTTAGAGAAAAATGAGTACCAAGATGAACTTTTGGTTCTAGGAAGGCCCTTTCTTGCAACCGTATGAGCCGTTGTTGATCTACCTAATCAGCGCATATCCCTAAAGAACATCAGGATAAGGATTTTCTATCCAGCGATTCCTCCAAAGGAGATACCCATGCTAACTATGGTAAAAGAAAAAGAGGTGAAGAATGAATTTCATATTAAACATGAACTTAAGAGTGTATTTTATGAAATCTTGCACAAAGAACCTCAGGTCTCAACAAAGAATTCCATTCCACAGATAAAGGAAAAAGTGAAAGTGAAACCGAAGAAGACAAAGAGGGACTCTCAAGTGACTTTGATTCCTCAAGAAATAGTTGGAGGTGCAATTGAGTATAAGGTGAAACACAAGGGTTTTTCAAAACCTTTCTTTAAGCTTAGAGAAATATTCACCCCAGATTCTAAGGAGAAATGAATTAATGTTACAAAGGAGGCAATGAGTAAGGTTCTGAAGCTGAATGTATATGATTCTGGCTTGTTATGGAGCATCTCTGGATGTTGATTCGATCCCAACTTAGAGGTAAGTACCGTCAAGATGAATGATGTTAAACAAGCGCTAAGTGGAAGACAACCCACTATTCGGTGTCTAGATTAGTTGTTTTTCAAATTTTGAGTCAGTTTTAGTCCTAACTTACTTATTTTTAGTTTTGAGTTCAAAAGTGATTCATGTTATTACTGGTGAAGGATCTTTAAGACACTCCGGGTTATCTCTTATCTATTTTCATTCATAATCATCTCACTTGAATTGTTGGGTCTCTTAATGGTTTCTCTCTTTATTCTTGCTAATTTCAATTATTATTGCTAAAATTATTTCTCACCATTAACAATCTTTCTTGATCTTTTGACTTGAGTTGATTTTAGATACATGATCGGTTGGTTTTTCTCATTAAGTAATTCTTGATTCTTGCTAAGTATAATTAGTATTGCTTGATCATTGCTCTTTACTTACCAACTTGATTGTGCGATACTGGATTGATTGATGTTAACTGTTTTGAATGATGCCTCTTATATATGATTCTTGCTAATAATAATTACTATTGCTCGATCATTATGTCCTCAATGGTTTCTCTTGCAAATGATCCTTGTTAGCTTTTAAGCTATCATTGCTAAATCATTTGTCCAACCATCACTAACATCTCTCTTGAGTGTTTGTTCTTTTTGCATGCATAGAAGATACATCATAAGAATTCAGAACATAATAGAGAGAAATTCACCATTAGTACCTTTCCTTTCCCTTAAACTCATATAGTATTTATTGTTTATTTTAATCTATTGCAGACTTCTCTATTGATTATGGTTACTCTTATTCATTCACTTAGATTTATTTTCACACCGGGACGGTGTGAAGTAAGTCTGGGGGAGGGTGTAAAGATACTAAATATGTTTTGATGTTTTGTCTTTTTGGTGAAAATTTTCAAATTTTTCGTTTTTGATTTAGCTGAGTCTATTGAGTTGAAGGAACCATAATCAAAATTGATGATGATAATTAACCAAGTGTGGGTATGGTATTCGATTTCTCTAGACTATTAACTTAGATTAATTGCTGAGATTAGGATTGGAACCCCAATACTGATTGATTTGTTTCTGGAAGTTCTGATCTTTTAAGTTATTGATGATTTGATGCTAGCTCTGCCATGATAGGACTTAATCTGAACTTGAATTTTTCTTGCTTATGGTGTTAATATACTATGAGAATTAGGTTTCTTGCTCTTCAGTGTTATGTAAAACCGATAAGTTTTTTAAGTACGATTCAGGTCCTTTCTCTCTCTTCCTTCAGAAAATAAAAAAAAGCAGTTCAGAAAAAGGGTTGCAGACGTGACCTATAAGTCCATAGTCAACCCCAGCGAATTGTCGCTGCTAAAAAAATGATGAAAAGAAAAGAAAGAATTGCGAAGAAAAAAAAGCATTAAGATAAGAAAAAAATAAAAGAGAAGTGAGAAAGGGAGAAAAAAGATCAGGACCGGAAGTCGGTTGATGCTCTGTTTGGTATGAGAATTCTGATATAAGAGGTACTTGAGTAAATTGATTGATATACCATAGGTGAAAATGCATATATCTAAGCTTAATTGAATTTAAAGAGCGGGTTGATATGATTTGGTACTTGATTGATTAGGGATTTAGAGTAGGAAACATGTTATTGGTTTAGTGGTGGTAAACAATTCATTCAAAGTAGTTGTTTAAGATTGATGTCTTTTCAATTTTGAAACTATGCTTATGGTTACTGAGATTTTGTGATTTTCTGAGCGGTCCATTTCAAACATCTTCTCCGGAATAAATCTTGCTTTACTTGAGGACAAGCAAAGATCTAAGTCTGGGGGAGTTGATATTTCTCCGTTTTAATGCATAATGGTGGGCATTTATGTCTGCTATTTCGCATTATTCCGAGTGTTTTCCTTGCATATTTGGTATATTTTCAGGTAACTATTTGTTCGGATCGTTTTGGAACAAAAATGTGCATTTCAGAGTATTTTACAACAAATTAGAAGAATTGGCTAAATGCAGAACGAAGTGATCGATCGTGCACTGTGGAGATCGATCGAGCAATCAATTTAGAGAAGTGCACGATCGGGAAACACTGGTGCCCGATCGTATGTTTTCTCCTAGAAAAATTGAAGCAATGGATCGATTGTGCATTAGAGAGAATGATCATGCACTATTTCAAAGTGCTCGATCGATGACCAGAGGGATCGATCGAGCACTTAACCCAAGAAGAACATGAAAATTTCCAATTTTGCATCCAAGTCCTCAACTTATCCAATTTCCATATTTTTGTAATTTTTACTTTTTGAACTATAAAAGCCTTTGGCTTAAGTTTTATTTTGATGACGTTTTTTACAACTTTTGAGACTTTTACTGAGGGAGAAGAATTTATGAACCTTGTATTTGGAGAAGAGATTCTGAACCCTTTTGTTATATCTATACTTATTTTAATTATGTGTTCTTCAAAGATATTGAATTGTTTATGGTTTGCAATGTCTGAGTATTTCACTAGTTAGGTTTTAGGTTTTCCTAGGAAAATCATGGTTGATTATTAGGGTTATTCATAAAGAGATTGAATTTGTTAGGTTCTCAGTTTAGATTTATTTTTAATGCATGAATTAGCTTGATTACCTAGTTCTTGATAATAGATTGATAAATACAAAGGTAGTTAGTTTAGAAATCTGACCCAATCTAGATGAGTAAAAATCTATCCTAATTTAGATGAGTATGCCTTTTCTTGCGGAAGTATTTTCTTAGGGGTTTATGAACTTATCAAATCTGAACTATAATGCATATCTTAATTATCTAAATTCTCGGAAGTTTGTCTTTAGTAATTTGAATATATGGATTAATACTTCGGAAGGAGATTAATCTAGTTTCTGTCTTTTGAGTTGAGAACTATTTTCAAACAAAAATCTATGCATGATAACCTGACTTTTAAACCTGACTACTTGTGTATTACCTAATGTCTGGCTTTTTTATTTCACCGTTTACAACCGCTTTTATTTTATCGTTTTGATTCGTTACAACCAACTTAATTTTTCTACCTTAGCTTGATTTGAAGTTAAACTGAATCGTGTGCTTTCTGGTATCTATGGATACAAAATAGCAAAAAAATTTGTTTGGTTTGGGTATTTTACAATAAAAAAACGTTAAAGAAATTAACACACTAAAAATTTAAATCATCCGGAATTCATACATGATAAATCCATAATAGAAAAAGTTAACATGCATCCAAAAAAATTCAAAAATTCAAATAGAAGACTCACGACAATTGATAATGAGAACTAATTTATACCCCTATGATTAATTGATAATGAAGGGTTCAAAGTTTACAGAAAAGTTATAGAGTTAAGATTCCATAATTTCCATTCTTAATTAGCATAAACCAATTTCTTATGTAAAGTAACACAAGCAAAAGACTCAATTATAGACAAAAAGACAAGAACTAATTGAAGACACAAATACAATACTAAGAGACTCAATCACTCACTTATACAATTTTGAACAAGAAATTAAACAAAAATATAAACACAACAACACGTGGATCAGTGAAGATTATAAACACAACAATAATCAATTAAACGAGATCAACACCTAACGACACATCAATAAGAAAAACGTAGATAATAAGAATACAAACACAGCAACACATCAAACGAAATCAAACACAACATAAATTCATCTACTAACTATTGTATAATTTTGGTTCTTCTTTCGGTTCTCGGTTCAATTCGGTTCCTAACCAAAAACCATGGATCTATATAATGAGATCCATTCGGATAAATCAACCGGATTCATAACCGAACCAAAATTGTTTTTTTGGTTTGGTTCGGTTATTCGGTTACAGTTATTTTCCCAGCCCTAGTTATGCACATAAGATGGATCGACCTAAAGACAAGTTTGGATCACAAAGCAGAAAATGCATTCTTGTAAGATGCCCTTTCAGAAAAAGGGTTGGAAACTTTATGATATTAAGTCACACATATTTTTGTCTCACGCGATGTGGTCTTTGATGAGTGACGTTATCCTTACAAGAGGACACAACAAATTTTACTCAGGGTATGTCACTGGTAAACATTTTTTGTAGTGTGATTCAGTGACGCTTCATTTAAGGGGAATGACGATGGTGTGTCACACAATGCGGAGAGTATGGTATTTGCGGAAACAACAACTAAAATTGATCGTGTGTCTTTTGAAGTTGAGTTGTTGGATTCGACTGCCGAATATGAACTAGTAATGGAAGAACCACTTGGAAGACAACGACAACACCTACCGTTTGTACGACTCAAAGATTATGTGACATATAACTTTCGTTGTCAATGTCACAAATTACATTCGTCTCATCTTCCCGACACACTGTCATTGCCCTCTAAAATGGTCCAAGGTATGATATCTCATCCTATTTCTCGTTATGTTTCTGACTATGGTTTCTTACATAGATATCAAGTGTTTATCGATAATGTGTGTGCATGAAAAAAACCAAGAAGTTACAAGGAGGCTATTCTTGCTGAAAGATGGCGAAAAGCATTGAAAAGTGAAGTAGACATATTTGAATTGCATAAGACTTAGGTTTTGGAGAATCTGCTAAAAGGAAAGAAAGATATAGGAAGCAAGTGGATCTTCAAAATCAAGTACAATGTAGATGGAACAGTGGAAAGATACAAAGCAAGACTTGTTTGTCTTGGAAATCACTAAGTAGAAGAGGAAGACTATGATGAGACATTTGCGCCAGTGGTTAAGATGTCAATTATTCGAACTTTATTGCAAGTAGCAGTAGCAATGGATTGGGAAGTTCATCAAGTGGATGTAAACAATGCATTTTTCCATGGTGACTTAGAAGAATAAGTGACTATGAAGCTTCTATCAGGTTTTTGTTCTGATGATCCGAACATGGTATGTCGTTTGAAGAAACTCTTTACGGTTAAAAAGTATGCACTAACATGTTGGTTTGCTAAATGAATGAATGCGTTGAAGAAGTTTGGATTTGTACAATCCTACTCAGATTACTCGTTGTTCACATACATAAAGGGATAAAAGAGTATTCGTGTGTTAGTTTATGTATATGACTTGGTAGTGGTTGGAAACGATTTTTGTATGTTTACAAATTTCAAAACATACTTGAGTAAGTATTTCAAAATGAAGATCTGAGTAAGCTCAAGTATTTTCTCGGAATAGAGATTGCAAGAGGACAACAAGACATATATCTTACACAAAGAAAATATACACTTAATTTTATTTCAGAAGCAGGAGTCCTTTGATGCAAACTAGTGTCTACACTAATTGAGTAGAAGAATAAATTACTTTTAGACAGTATCCCAACATACAAATATCCAACAAGGTTTCAAACAGTTGTTGGACTTTTGTGTATCAGACTATCACACGTCTAGTGCTGTGTTATGCAGTTCATGTTTTGTCACAACTTATGAATGATCTAGAGAGATGTAGTGGGATGCAGTAGTGAGGGTTTACGTAAAAGGATGTCTTTCCCAGGAATAATGTTTCTAGCCAAGTGTGATTTGAACGTACGAGTCTTTTTTATTCCAATTCGGGTTCTTGTCCAAGGACTAGAAGATCTTTATCAGCATTGTGTTCTTTGGAAACTCTCCTATTACTTGGAATATAAAGAAGTAAGATATTGTGTCTCACTCATCGAAAGAGGCCGAGTACATGGATATTGCAGCAACATTACATGAACTTAAGTGGGTAAGAAGGTTGCGTGCAGATCTTAGAGTAAAACAAGAATAATCTATGCACATGTTTTGTGATAGCAAGTCAACCATACATATAACAGGAAATCTGGTGTTTCACAAGCGAACAAAGCATATAGAAATTGATTAACATAGTTTGAGAAATGTAGTTTAAGATCATTTCATTGTAACACCGCATGTGAAGACTAGATAACAAGTAGTTGATTTGATGGCTAAGGATTTTGGAGAGTTCATCATTTCAATATTTGATGTCTAATTTGGGCATCTGCTATCTATATGCTCGAACTTGAGGGGGAATATTGAGAAGAGTCTAGAAGAATCGAAGATTATGTAAAATTGAAATGCTTGATATTGTGCATATATCGTTTATTTAATTATTAGGTTTATGTAATATTACGTTTTAAAGGAAATTTTAGGTTTGTATATATTAGACATTCCTCTAGAGAGAAGAATAACACAAAATTAATATTGTTCCAAGATTTACAGGTTACAAGGTCATTAGAGTGGGGATGACTGAAGAAAAGTCATTTGGAGATCAACATCAATATAGAAAGATGGTTGGTAAGCTTATTTACTTAACCATTACTCGGCATGATATTTGCTTTATCCTGAACCAGGTTAGTCAACGCATGCAAACTCCCAAGATGCATCATTGGAGCATGGTGGACTGCATACTAAGATACCTCAAAGGAACACTGAGCCAATACATTTGGATGGGATGAAACAAAAAAAAAAAAGTTTTAGGGTATATGATGCGGATGGGGCAACAGATAGGAAGTCAACCACGAGATATTGCAATTTCATAGGTGGTGTAATCTTGTCACTTTAAAGAGCAAGAAACAAGAGGTTGTGTTCAAACTCCAAAGCATAATATAGGGCAATAAGGAAACTCACCAATAAACTCATTTCGCTCAAAGTCATTTGGGTATCAAAATCACGACTCTTATCACCATACACTGTGACCATCAAGTCACAATTCACATCGCATCCAACAATGTATTCCATGAGAGGACCAAGCATATAGAAGTGGATTGTCATAAGGTTAAGAAAATTGTTAAAAAGGCATCATTCTTCCATATTACATATGAAGCTCATATCAATTGGAATACATCTTCACTAAGGCACAAATCTCAAGGTATGTGAGTTCATCCATTCAATACTTTGATTCAATCTTATCTAAGAATGGTCTCCCTAACCATAGAGTATATACTCTTTTCCTTTAGTATGGTTTAGTCCAAGTGGTTTTTCATACTAAAATATTTAATGAGGTAAGACTTCATGGTTCCAAACTTAACAACTCATCATGATTAAGCTTGAGGAGAAGTACTCAGATACATGAATAGAAATCGAGACATATTAAGTTAAGGCATTAAGGCTGGCCTAGCTAAACAATCTACTTTGGACTATGGACATGATAGTATGGAATCTAAGGGTCTAGCACATCTAGGTCGGACTTGATAGATAACATATTATTGCACAAAAAGGAAGATAGCCTATGGGGAGTCATATAAGGCCGAATTTACCCGAGAATGATCTAATCCAACCTTAGCATATCTTACATGGGCCAAATGGATCATTTACAAGGCTATGTGTGCTTATTTATTAAATAAGTCTTCTAGAAGGTTTTAAGGTTCAAAGTAAATAGTTGACAAATATTATAGCTTGGTACAACGTCATATGTTGGCCCTAAGAAGCTAAGCTTATGTTTGGCACATCTGCAGCAATGATCATATTGGGGTGGGTTATAACTTACCTCAAAATGCTCATGCCAACTCCAGGTCGTGCCTCCTTCTTTAACCACTTTGGTATTTGATCAATTTTGGATGTATCTCTGTTTAATCCATCTTGTATACTGATAGACTCAGGTTTTAATTCTAATCCGACACTGCAAATAACAGATCTTTATAGTATAGATAGGGTCGATTTACCACAGAGACCAGATTGTACGACTTTCAGTTAAATGTCCGATTTTAGCTAAGCCGATAATAAAAAGATTTTTTGGACTTGAACATATGTGAGTAAAAGACAGTAAATAGAAATGGTTGTAAGCAATTAAAGAAAGCGCTAGGCGTTAGGGAATTCCACATGTTATCATGTTTGACGTTCATGCGAGATTTTATAATAAAATAGTTCTCAACTCAAAAGACAATTATGGACTAATCTTCTCCCAAAGTATTAGATCCCTACGTTTGAATTACTAAAGACAATTAGAGACTAATCTTCTCCCGAAGTAATAGATCCTTATGCTTTAGATAAAACAATCATGCATTGATTCCAGATTTGATATGTTCGTAAGAATCTAAGACAATACTCCCATAAGAAAAGACACTTACTCATCTAGACTAGGCCAGGTTTCTAAACCAAATTCATTTGTATTTATTAACCTAATATCATGAGCTAGGTGATCAGATTAGTTCAAGCATTGAAAGCAAATCTAGACTAAGAACTTAACAGTTTAAATCCATTATTTCAAACCCTAACTCTCAAATCTGGTTTCCCTGGGAAACCCTTAAAACCTAACAAAATAACTACTCAGACATAACTAAGCAATCAACAATCATCATTAAAGAAGAATACATCAAAGAAATCGAATAAAAAGACAGAGTTTAGAAATCTTCTCCAATACAAAGTAGATCACGTCTCTATGTAAAAGCTTTGGAAAGTATAAAATATGAATTGTGTGTTTTTTTTTCTTCTAAAACCTAAACCTAAGGCTTTTATAATACTAAAATAAAATAAGGAAAATTAAATCCAATAAGAAAAATTATTGATAGGTATTAAGGACGAATGGGTTTTTTTGGTTATTTTCAAGCTAGTTCGAGCAACCTGGATCGATCGATCTGTGATTGGATCGATCGATCCATCGTTCTGCTTTCTTCTAGATCGATCGATCCAATGTGAGATCGATTGATCTGATTTTACGTAAATCTTCAGAAACTTTGGATCGATCGATCTATCACATGTGCATGCTGAATCGATCATTCTTCACTTGAGTTCGATCCATCCATCTTTTTTTAAGCTAGATCCATGCTTCGAGTTGTTTCATTCCATAAATAAACGCGAACGCTCAAAAAATCCGTTGGACATGCGACTCATTTTCTATTTTTATATCACGGTTTACACCGCTAACCAGTCATGGGGTAACCCCTTTTCAAAATCTGAAGAAGTTTCCATCAAATTTGGATTATCTGTATTAAATGGATCACAGAAACAAATGAAATTGAGCAAGTATGTACATACATTTCATATTCTATTTAATTTTTATTGACATTTATAAAGAAGAAGAGAGATATAGGGCCGCTTGTGAACCTTCGTCCACGGCTTTTTTTCTAATTTCACTCTAGTAGAAACATATTAGAAATAAATTCTCATTTTGTTCATTTGCACATGAAATCTTCTGAAAACCATCTTTTTGCTCCAGAACGTCCTAGACACCTAAAATCCTGAAAATACACCAAAGACACTAGAAAAACATGAAGAAAACACTCGAATGATGTCAAATAGCAAGTATAAATACCCACTATAAGACATCAAAACCGAGTGATATCATATACACAATTTGAATATAATGAAAATCAAGCTTCTTATAAACTCTCATTCTTTCTACTCTCATATTTCTCTTGTTGTTCTTCATAGTGCACTTATAAAACTATAAACTAACATCTATAAGAGGAGAAGCTTCTTCATTATTGGTGGACGACTTCTCATACATAACTCATAGAAATTTCATTGATCCTTGTGTAGATTTCTCTTTTGCAACAATGAGTGCAATCGGTTTTAGTAATGTTAACATGATAATACCTCGAATTTATCTATCAAGGAGATTCCTTTTTTCTTAATTCATCTTATTAAATCTTCGGCAGACGACTCCTCAACCAACTGAAAAATCACTAGACTATCGTCTCTTGATTTATGTCAATAGAGATCATGGGCGTTGTTACTTCTTTATTTAAAGAAGGGTTGACTTCACTAGACCCTTTAACTATATATATCCAAATTATTTCTCCCGAACTTTGTACCTCTTTAAAAAAATTTCTCTAGTGATTTTTACTTTTTCAAAACTCAAGTTATTCGATAAAGTAAATAATTATACGAAAGCTAACAGCATTAAGAAGTTTCAGAAGTGTTATGGAAAAACTTAACTAATCATCTGAAAACTCAAACTAAATTTACATTGTCTTAACGAAAAACAACCTTCGACACCCTTTAAACTCTTTATTACCATGCTTAGAATTCAAAATTAAATATTAAAATTTACATTGTAATCATATCTAATATTAGGGCTGGAGCCCATTTACTTTGAAGGCCAGGCCTGTTTAAGCCAATATATTACGAGGTACTTCACTCAACGTCTCTTCTTCATAAAAATCTAGGGGAAGAAATCAAAAATATTTTAACTTTATACTAATTTACATTTTAACTAGAGGTATTTAATACGAATATTGGTTCGATTTTCCAATTTATAATAAATAGTTACGCTATCATAATGGAATCATATCTATTTTGGTTTGGTTCGATTTTTGATTTATTTATATTTTACCAAAATATATATATATATATATATATATATATATATATATNTTTAATTGATTGATAAATTATTATTTATTTTTTTAATGAAAAAAATATGATAAATACATTATTTAATAAGTTTAAAAAAACAAGAATTGTAATGGTTCTATAAGAAACTACTGAAGTTAAAAATAATAAATAAATAAAACCAAAGATATTTTTATTAATGTTAATCACCATTACTTACTGCAGTCTCATAATAAAAACAAAATTTTGTCCATTTGTATTAAAAATTATCAATAATTTTGATTGATTTGATTTTTTTTTGCTTTATAACAAACTAACTAGATGATGCTCCGCGCTATGCGCGGATATATGTTATAAAATTATAATTTTGAAATTATGGTATTATAATTTTAATTTTACGTATCATTATAAAAAATTTAATAATGATTATAAAATTTTTCGACGAATATAGATATGTAAATATCGAAGTAAAAGTGTGACGGAATTATAGAAAAATATATAATATATAATATAAAATGTAATAAACATATTATAACTTATTTTGTAAGTTGTACAATTTAAAATATATAATATATGTAGATAACTAAAAATATATGTTAGATTGGTATATTAATGAAGATATATAATATTTAATAATTAAATTTTATAAATATATTTCAAATTTAAAATTAGTTTATATTATTTCCAATACTAACAATGTTTAATTATTCATTTTAAATGTTATTATCATATATATATATATATATATATTACATTTATAGTTTTTTGTTGATATATTTTCTTTAGAAAAGAAACTAAAAATAAATTTTGTACATTAAAATTAAATTAAAAACTAATTTCCTATTTTAAATGAAAAATAACAAATCTTTAAGAAGATTTTAATAGATTATGTGTGTATATTTAAATTATCAATATGATTTTTTATTTATTTAAATAAATGATAAAGTATATAAAAATTTTATTAATAGCATATAATGTAAAATATTACAAATTAAAGGTTTCTTTTAAAAAGTGTCTTTCCTTTTAATATATAGGAGATGTATAAATATTTGGATTATTAAGATTTTTTGTAGTGGATATTTTTTTGTTTATGGAAAATTGTAAATATATGTAGATTATTTAATTATATAATAAATTTTATATTATTTAAATATAAAAAATATTTAAATTAATAATAATATATAAATTTTAATGTGGACACTTGATTTTTTTTTCTTGTAACCTGTAAATCGTAGCTTATATAACTATATATTATATACTATATTATTTAAATGAAAAATAAAATTTATCGATTTTTTTAATTTTCTCGGTTAATATCCGTACAATATTCATATTCATGGTTTTTATACATGTATATCCAAACGGTTTATATGGTTCATCCAAAACCATATCATTTCGCATAATTTATTCGGTTTACCATATTAAACACCCTAGTCCAAACTATTATAAGGTGTACTGTGTATGTGTCATCTCATTACTTAAAAAAATTTTATTCAAAACTTTCACATAGGGATAGACATTCGGATTTTTGGGTCGAGTTCGGGTCAAAAATTTCAGGTTCATGTCAGGTCATATCGGGTTCAGGTACGGTTCGGGTCAACACTATGAGAATCGATTTATAACTAAAAATTTTTGGATCCTAATTAGGGGTGTCAAAATGGGTAACCCAATCCAAACCACCTAAATCCAATTAAACCATTGGTTAAATGGGTTATGAGTCAACTCAATTCATTACTCAAATGGGTAGGGTCAATCCATTACTCATTTAAATTAGTGGGTAAAAAAGTCTTAATGGGTTACCCATTATAATTTGATTATTATTAAAATAATTATTATAATTGATAATTATGACATCATAATTACATCATTAACACTACATCACCAATTTCATTTAAATCATCACATTGAAAATTTCTTATTTTCAATAGAAATGTTTTGACAAAAAATCTTTCGCGGGAAAATTGTGACGGAAAAGTTTGGCGGCAAAATTCTGGCGGGAAAATTTTTGTAGGACAATATTAAAGGGAAAATTTTGAAGGAAAAATTTCGACGGAAAAATTTCGGTAGAAAAATTTTCGACAGGAAAAATTTTTCCCGGGCAAATTTTTGGCGGGAAAGTTTTTGACGGGAACATTTTGGCGGAAAAATTTGTGACGTGAAAATTTTGGCGGGAAAATTTTTGACAGAAAAATTTTGGCGGGAAAACTTTCGACAAAAAAATCTCGACGGGAAATTTTTTGACGGTAATATTTTGGCGGGAAAATTTTCGACAGGAAAATTTTGGCGGAAAAATTTTTGACATGAATACTTTTGACGGGAAAATTTTGATGGGAAAATCTTAATTGAAAAATTTTGACAAGAAAATTTTGACGGGAGAATTTTTGGCGGAAAAAGTTTTGACGAGAAAACTAGTGACCGGAAATTTTGATGGGAAAATTTTTGGCGGGAAAATCAAAAATTTTCCGCGAAATGTTTTTTTCTTTGTCAAAAAAAACTTTATTAATTTATTTTCGTTTTTTTGATAAACTGAATTTAAAGTAAATAAATAAATAATGTTTGTTTGGTTATGGATAACTCATTAATCCATTTTACCCAATCCATTTTAACCCAACCCAATAAACCTATTAACCAATTAGACGGATAAAATCATTAGAACCCAAAACTTAAACCCATTTGGATATATGGGTTGGTTTGGGTTGGGTTGACCCAAAAACATTTACTCATTTTGACACTGATTTTGCAACTACACAAATATTCACAAAACAGTCTCTAAACTGAATTTAGAGACTGATTTGCGACTATCAAAATCAGTCGCTAATAATTAGTCGCTAAATGACTTGGTGTCAAATCGGTCGCTAATTTAGAGACTGTTTCGCGACCATCTTGTGTAAAACCATTTAGCGACTGATTTGCCACTATCTACGTAAACGCACTAATATTCGCAAAACAGTCTCTAAAATTTAGCGACTGTTTTGCAACTATATTGTCATGTAGTTGCTAATAAGTTGATCTTTTTGTTGAAACCATTTAGAGACTGATTTGTCATCACAAACCATTATCACTTCCAAATACCAACAGAAAAAATTGAAAAAAAA
The DNA here is from genome assembly GCA_900406425.1 of Iberis pinnata. NCBI lineage: Eukaryota > Viridiplantae > Streptophyta > Magnoliopsida > Brassicales > Brassicaceae > Iberis > Iberis pinnata. The sequence continues at coordinate 16,501 of OVBE01001700.1, forward strand.
AAACAAAATTGCTAATAGATTTTAGGAAAGAAGTTGAATCGACAAAATTTTTCTCTACCTAAACCTTAAAATTTGCATACAAGTTAAAATTGGAAAGTGTATTATTTTATTTAATGCATCAATTCAAGTATTTTGGATATTCGATCGGATTTTTCGGATATACGATCGGATGTTGAGTTAGGTCGGATTCCTGGAATACATTAGCTTAATATCCATTCGGATAATTGAAGTTTTTAGATCGGATTCGATTCGAGTTTTTTGGGGCAAGATTCGGTTTGGGTTTCAAAAAATATCTTCAGCCCTACTTTCACACTAAAGGCTACGAATCTGATAATATAGTTTTTAGACATACAAGAAACTTTAGTCTTGATATTAATATACTATCATTATTATTTGACGGTTTACCACTTTTGCACACGTATGAAATTTTCAAGCCACAACTTTGATGTTTAGAAGAATCACCTTGCATTTTTTGGAATTGCAAAAGTTAATATTTTAACTTAATTCTCTTTCACGCAGCTCTTCTGATACTTTAATGGTTAGATGTTATGTGAAGAATTCAGTCCTCCTTGTTGGTTCGTAGTTAAGATTGTCACAGTCTATACAAAATCTTCAACCTTAGTTTCATGTATCTTCTTAGCTGGATCAAAGAATAACGCAAGTTTGCTAATGTATCTCCACATAAATATTAATTACCCTTTTTGTCGATTTTTTTTCCTATGTAATTTGGTACACCCTAGAGTCTCTAATTTAGTAGAAAATGTGATTGGCGAGGAAATTGGATAGTTTAGGTTTTCTATAACATCCTTGACCACTCCAGTTTGTGATCTCCGGTTCTCTCGGCCTATGGATCTCATTATTCTCCGATAGTCATATGTGCTATTCCGGGAGATTTAGAGACTTGTTTGCTGCCCCTGCAGATCACCACATGATCTTTACCTATTCTTTTTTTTCACTCGCACAATTACGAAAATTACTTCCCGGAAGGTCACCCATCCTTAGATTCCTCCAACATAAGCACATTTAATTGTGGAGTTCTCTCTGCACGGTGACCGAAACTATATGTGCACTTTGGTGACATATGTAGGAAAATCAATTCTCTTAAGCACTCGCCATACACCACCAGTTCCTTTATAAATCGGGGTGTTACATTCACCCTCACTCATAGAGCGCAATATCCTTGTTGCGCACCAGGGTCGACCCTCCAGGACATAACTAGAATGACAACCGGCTCTGATACCACTAGTAAGAATTTTTCCAGTTGGTAACACCCGGCTTCCGCACTTACGAACATGGGCGGACCCAGCAACAACATTGGTAGGTCACTTGACCTAGGCAAAATTACACATAATTTTTTTGTAGGGAAATGATTAAAAAATAATAGTTTAATTAGTAGCATATTAAGCTATGATCCACCCATAATATATGTTTAATCCCTTTAGTTACAATTTTAGGTTTTATTTTCACGTTTTTTATTTATTTTGAACTAGGTGAAATTATTTTCTGGGACCGCCATTGCTTATGAGACATCATGTCACCCTTGTTACCATAACCTTTCTGCCTTTGTAACACTTATATTAAAACATAATTTTTCCATGAAAACTCATTAACATAAATCATTTAAAGAACTTTTCTTAAAATACATGTGAAATCAACGTAAATAAAACAAGTTTAAATATATGAAATCTCAAATTCTTAAACCCTAAAATAACACCATGAAGATAGAAGAACTTGCGTAACTACAGAAGACTCCTGATCTAACTTGGAAAAAAGGGGAAAAGAGAGGTTGAGTGATAGATCACTCAGTGAGAAGATCATCTCTTCCCACATGAACATGAAACACTTTTTCATTTTATACAAGAATCAACAATACACATAAACCTACTTACTGTAAACATATAACTTGCAATGATATGAGTTATAACATTCATAACATTCAAATCATTCATATACAATCATTAGGTTCAGTCATCCTGGTGATAACTTATGAACCCCATTCCCGGAGGCCAACCGTAGCTCATGCTCTTTCATTCCCGGCTCGCCAGCCTTGACTTATAGACTATACTTCATGTAAATGTTCTTCATGTAACCCAACATTCATTCACATATTTATCTTATAAGATCATCATCATACATCATATATCATCTCATACTCATCATAACAACATCAGAAAATCATTAATTTTGTCATCATGTCATGTTTATTTAATATTCATTATCAACAATCATCATTCAACTTACGTCTAGCAATCAAATCTAAATCTATATTATACATCATCAAGCATGACAAAAGAAAATTATACTATATATCCACATATCCCTATTCACATCTGATTTTGGCTGAAAACAACGTACTAGAAGACCGAGGTTGACTTTTGACGTTTCCAAAACCGCAATTGCATTTTTGGATAAAGATTATGGATGTGTGGATACAAAACTACAATTCTTGTAAGCTCATCTGTTGTTAAATAAAGTTTGCAAATGTCAAGGTTTAGGTTTTGAATTTTTTCGTAATTTTATGAAGTTCGAGAATAGGTTGTTAGTGCGAGTATCAGTTAATTACATTTTGAAGATGAATCAAATTTTTTTTGCTGGGTGGTTTGGTTTTGTTTTTTTCCATACTCAATTTGTTGTTTCTCGCTCTTTCTTAAGCTTCTTCTTTTCTAATTCCAGATTGGCATCGCGTTTTTCAAGCAACTACGTTATATTGTCGTTGATTCAACGTCCAACAAACAAATTAACACACGTGTGACATTGAGTTAGTAACTGCTTAATAATGTTACGTTCGAACACTTAAAAATGAAGAGTTTACTTGCTAATTTTTTTATTATTAGCGTGGAGTAAGCTTTCTCTTTTTTTGTGTTAAACCCATAAACTTTCATTAGCTTAGTTCAAAGAAGAAAAAATCTCCCAAAATACAAGAAACCACCCAAATAATAGGAATATACATGATCTTAACCCTATTACAAGAGGAAGCATACATTGTTAGATACTAATGCCATTTAAAAACAACAAAACAATGACAACCATTGTTAAATTCTTAACCTCTCTACATTTCTCTTATACATTTTTTTAGTTTGTTTGCTTATTATTAGTAAAATATCACGCAACAATATCTGAAAATCTATTTAAAAATAGAACAAAATAAAGTGAAAATTTTCAACAAAAAAAAATCAACATCACATTGAAAGTAGAAAATACCTTACTATATTCTAACTAAAATTTAAAATAAATTTATAAAATTGAAAGAATATATTATTTCACAATATCTTTTAAAAAATTTATATATACGAACATCGCATAGGCTTCTTCACTTCACAATTGATTTTCAAAACGTGAAAAAATAGAAGTAAGTTTTGCTTTTCTGAACGATAGTGAATACTACTAGCTTTTTGTGCAAAAACATGAATGCTACTAGTTTTTTATTTCGTAAATGCCAATAACAATGCGTACCATACTTTTCATGAATACGTTTTTTCTTATATAAAAATATGTTTATTAACCAAAAATCATCTTTAGATAATTTTGATTATGGTGGTAAGGAATGCAATTATGTATATATTCAAATTCTAATTAACCAAAAAACTATTCTAGTTTTCATAAGATAAATTATGTATACGATATGTGCACAAAAAATAGTAATAATAATGTATACGATCAAATTTTTATGTAGACAGTAGCTATGCTATCTTCTCTAGTTGAATTATTAATAGAAAATTAAAATTTTAACTTATGTTGAATGCTAATGGCTAATCCAACACAAACTTCTTCACAATTTTCACATGAGGTAATTTTTGTAATGTATTTACATTATAGTTTTGTAAAAAAATTTATATATTCATTTTTAAACAAATGTTTATTTTAAAATTTTGATTTTTTATGCATTATATGTTTAGCCAAATTTTTATTGGACTTACCAATTGAGTCATAGATTATTGCAATTATTCTATAACCAAAAAGATAAAGGTCATTGGAAGAGTACATGTCTTGATGAAATTGGTAGACAGAGCGTTCGAGCGGAATGTTTGAAACTTTTTGGTTTGGATTTTTCGTGGCTTAAATTTAAGCATCGACTTGACCATTTGAAAAAACAATATATTGTGTACAAACGCGTCATACAAAACAATACTCGAATGGGTTTTAATGATTTTGGAAAGCTGAATATGTCCTGATTGGTGGAACGAATTAATAAGAGTAAATAATTATAAAATATTTAAACTTCTAAGTTAAAAATTTTAGTATTTTGTCACTTATACTCATATCTTTAATTTTATTTTTACATTTCAGAGTTGTCCAGAAACATCTAAGTTAAGAACAAATCCTTTACGAGACATTTCTCTACTTGATCGTCTTTATGCACGAGTTATTGTTTCTGTAAATGAGGGATGACAACCTCAAGGTGGTCCACAACAATTTCTCTGTGATTCAAGTCCATTTCCACAACAAATGGACTCTGGTGAAGATGTGGAACAAGTTGAACCAATTAGAAAATCGGCTTCACGTAGAAAGGGTAAAGTGGAATCCTTGAGCAAACCAAGTAATCCCGATAAGTGGAAATGTGGTCGAGAGACTTTTGAATCAATAAACCCATTCGGTTGAGTTGCGTAATTACTTTAGACCATGATAGTGAATTGTATTGGGCTACAATAGATTATCTTGCATCAGATGAGAGTGGTCCTCAGATCTTCATGTCATCACCAAATGAGACGGAAAAGATAAAAAAATTCGAGCGAAAAACCAAAAAATTTGATTAGGCGACATTCAATTAGAATTGATTTTTAAGATTTAGATTTATTTTCTTTGTTTTTTAATAACCGTTTTCAATTTTTAATAACTATTATTTTTTCAATTGTTTCTAATAATTGTTTTGAATATTCTATGAACCTTAAACCTTATTTTATTATTTTTTTCTAATAACCGTTCAATTTTTTAAAAAGTTTATTAACTTAATTTTATTGATTATGATAGCTAACTTTTTTGTATATATAACTTTTTTTAGGAAATAGCTATGCAGTACAACCAATATTTATTCAAAGTACTGGCACTAATGGTCGAGAATGAAAGTTTGGATCCAAATGGTGATAGACAATTGATGAGAACTGATCGATGTCGTGGATGACATCATACTATGCAAATGATAATAGTCATCATTAAGAATGTTACGAAACTTTGCGGATGCATCAAGAGACTTTTCGACATTTGTGTTATAGTCTAAAAATTATTATGGACTAAAAAAATCACGATAATGTGGATTTTTTTTTTGTTCAAACGATAATGTGGATTAGAAGAGGTTGTTGCAATGTTTCTTGAGATTGTTTCACATGATGAAGTTCAACGAACTATTGCAACACATTATCAACGCAATCAAGAGATGGTGAATCGAAAGTATCATGAAGATATAGATGTGCTTGTTCATATGTCATAATACATTTTAAAGCCTGAAGAAAACGAACTTTGACAGGTAAATCCCATTTTTTCTTCTGATCGAAGATATTGTCCTTTTTTTAGTGGTTGCTTTGGAGCTCTTGACGGTACACATGTGTCAGTGTAAGTTGGAGGAGATAAAAAAGAAAGATTTTGGAACTTACGGAAGCAACATCCTACAATGATTGTGCTTGCAATTTGTAACTTCAATATGGATTTATATACACATATGTGGGACACTAGGAAGAGCACACGATTCGAAGATATTGACAAATTGTGCACAAAACGATGAATATTTTCCAACTTTGCCTCAAGGAAATAATTTTCTCATTGATTCAGAATATCCTAATAGAAAAGGATATCTTGCTCCGTATCGTCAAATCAAATATCATGCACATCAATGACATGGAGGACCACCTACGAATGAAAATGAAATGTTTAATAAACGCTATTCTTCATTGCGTTCTATAATTGAGCGAACTTTTGGAGTGTGGAAGGAAAAATTTGCTATTATATAAATGCAGCACGCTACGATCTACAAACGCAATCAAAGATTGTGGTAGCAACGATGGCATTACACAATTTTATTCGAAAATCAACAAGTAACAATGGAAATTTTCAAGAGTGCGAACAAATGGAAAATGAAATGCATGATTTGCATGATTCATATTATGATGAAGAAGTTCAGAGAAGAGATTACGTGCCAACTCGTAATGCATATGGCTCGTATTCAAGATAACATTGCAGATCATATATGGAGAACTCATAGATAGTTTTTTTATCGGTCACGAAATAATTTTACTTTTTAAAAATCTAAGTGGTTTAGTTTTAATATCTTCAATAATAATTTTTATGTAGTGTTAAAAATATATAATTTTTGGTAAAATAAAAAGTTTCATCTCTCAGCTCCATCTTTCAACTTCCGCTTTCATCTCCCATTTATGCTGCTTTTAACCATCTTTTTTTACCACTTTACCAATTATGCTTTGTTGTTGTAAGTTTTTGTCAATTTCAAAGTCGATCGGAATTAAGTAAATCTTTATTAATGTAATGCTAGATATCATAGCTTAATTATGGAATGTTTGTATCTTGTAGAAACCCTAATTTTACTGATGCATCAGATCTAGGATTGCCCAGATCTAGGATTTGTTAAGAAATTTGATTATTCGATCTCTTGTATGTCTTTTTGTTATATCTTGGTTGTACTTGGTCTTCTTATATCTATTTCCATGTTGGCAAAAAAAAAAAGTCTAAATAAATATCTGACGCCGACCAAGTATATATATTTAATAATTCACCACGTGAAATAATTGGTAGGTTGGGTCCAACATACCCACAACTTTCCTTCCTCCTCCGGACAATAGGTTATATAAAAAAAAGTTAGCATTTACATTTTTCTCACTTGTAGTTGATTTTTCAATTTCTGATACCAAAAGTGTCAACTCCTTAGAGACTCACATCCGTAATTATATCTTTGTGTTTTGATCGTTGATTGCCCAGATCTTTGATTTTTTTAAGAAATTTGATTCGATGACGGCCACCGATACTCTCTTCTCTCCTTACAAAATGGGCAGATTCGATCTCTCTCATCGGTGAGTTTAGCTTGTTTGTTGTGATGGTCTTTTTTTAAGTGTAGTGAGGTGAATCTTATCCTCATTCAAACGTTTGTAGAGTGGTTCTAGCGCCGATGACACGGTGCAGGGCGTTGAACGGCGTTCCAAACGCGGCGTTAGCGGAGTATTACGCTCAAAGAACAACTCCAGGCGGCTTTCTCATCTCCGAAGGGACCATGATCTCACCTGGATCTGCGGGGTAATTTCGTCATTCTCACTTCGCCTTCTGTTTTCTTTCCCACGTGTCTTTTTGATATCTCTTCTGTTTCATCAAATAAATAACATTTTAAATGATGTCAACTGAACTGTTGTAATAAGAAAATAATATAGATCATCACACCAAAAAAAAAAAAAAAAAAAAAAANGATCAACTTTCTGTGACAAAAAATAAAATAATAAATCAACTTTCTATAAGAATAAATTAAAAGTTTACGTTAACATGCAGTTATAAATAAAATAGTTGAATTCTAAATTTATAATTTTATAGATAGTCTATAAAATTAAATTTTGGATTAAAACCCAGACTTAGTTATTAGTAAAAGTTGGTTGTGTAGAAATTAATTTAAAATATCTAAATTGATTGAGATAAGCTAAACATCTAATAAACAATTCTTACAAAATTTCAAAAAGTATGTTAAATCTTATTTTACTTAAATGGAATATTACTAATTACTGAATTAGTATCATCTTTTGTAAAACTATATCGAATCATTGTTTTTAAAAAAATGTTGTTGATATTGTATGAAATCTCTCACTTTCATGTTTACATTGGATATGTAATTAATTTTAACACATATTCTATAGTTAGTGTTTGTATATATGAACTTTTCACTGTCTGTTTTTTCTTTTAATATTTATTTATTAGCTTCTTTTAATTTACTTACTTAAATCTCAAAACTTTAAATTTTAAATATATATTAAGAAAAAGAAATATTAACATAATCTTAGTTTTCTAAAATTATTTTACATGTCACAATCTGAATTAAGTTGACACATGTTATAATCGGATCATATACTTAAATTAATTGTGTTTGCATTTATATAATAAAATATAATATTCTAGTAGTATTTATTAGAAAATAAAAAATAAATATATCCACCAACTAAAAGTTGTTTTTGTTATAAAATACATATATCAATGGACTAAGTTTTATGATGATTATAATTAAAATTTAAAACTAACTCAGATTAGTATTTCTTATATTGTTCTCTATCAATATGAAACTAAATACATATTACTATCACAACTCAAAGTATTATAGACATAAAACATTGACTATGCTATTGAAAACAGAAATAGCATTATACTAAATTAACTCTACTAAAAATAAATTAACTAGAATCTTAACATTGTTAGAAATATCAAATATTTACAATAAAAAATACAAAAGTCAATTTAAAAACTAAAGTTTGACATGTGTTATTAACTTAGATGGTGACACTTGCTAATAGAATAATAAATAATTATATGTTAATGGTTTGTAAACCAAAACACATCTCCATTCGTGTCAGTGCACTCAACTGTTGGTGGTGTCTATAGCGTAGAAAGTGGGTGACAGGACCCACCAATAATTGAGTGCCGTGACTATATGTTTTGGTCAAAAGGAAAATCAAGTATGCTACTACTTAGTGGTGTTTACAATGGAAACAAACTGATTTTGAAGTTGACAGGTTCCCACATGTTCCTGGAATCTATTCAGAGGAACAAGTAGACGCATGGAGGAAAGTTGTAGAGGCAGTTCACGCTAAGGGAGGTCTCATCTTCTGTCAATTATGGCATGTTGGACGTGCTTCTCATCCATGTATATATCTTCATTACTTACTCACTTTCTTTTGTTATCATCAAATTAAACCTTTTTTTGTGTGTGGATACAAATAGTGTATCAACCTAATGGAGGATCGCCAATATCGTCAACGGACAAACCCATCTCAGAAAGGTGGCGAGTTCTATTGCCTAATGGCTCACACGGTAAATACCCGAAACCTCGAGCTTTAGAAGCTTCCGAGATCCCTCGAGTTGTGGAAGACTATTGCAGCTCAGCTTTGAATGCAATCCGAGCTGGTTTCGATGGGATTGAGATCCATGGGGCACATGGTTACCTTATTGATCAGTTTTTGAAAGATGGAATCAATGACCGTACTGACCAATATGGAGGCTCTATTGCTAACCGGTCCAGATTCTTACTTCAGGTACCAACAAATGCTACTTTGTCATTGTTTCAATCTATAAATGGTTCTATTAAAATTAGTTAGGCGTGACAATGAAAACATTGGGGGGTTCATGGCAGGTAGTGGAAGGTGTGGTTGCAGCCATAGGAGCTAGTAAAGTTGGTGTGAGGATATCTCCAGCGATAGACCACATGGACGCAACCGATTCTGACCCATTAACCCTCGGGTTATCTGTGGTTGATATGCTGAATAAGTTACAAAATGAAAATGGCTCAAAGCTGGCTTACCTACATGTAACACAGCCTCGCTACCACGCGTACGGGCAAAACGAGTCTGGAAGGCAAGGTAGTGATGAGGATGAAGCTAAGCTAATGAGGAGCTTGAAAATGGCTTACAATGGAACCTTTATGTCAAGTGGAGGATTCAACAAGGAACTCGGAATGCAAGCCATTCAACAAGGAGATGCTGACTTGGTTTCCTATGGAAGGTTGTTTCTTGCAAACCCGGATTTAGTTTTGAGGTTCAAGATTGATGCAAAGTTGAATAAATATGATAGGAAGACGTTTTACACTCAGGATCCAATTGTTGGCTACACGGATTATCCTTTCTTGGCTCCCCTTTCTCGCCTTTGATGAGAAGATATATATATTTATCTTGTAGAGCTAATAATAAATTCTACATTGACTGTGGTATTGTTATTGACTTATAAGGAGAAATTTTATTTTGAGAAATCCAGTTTTAGATCATGATATCACAAAATATAAGATATACTTTTCAGTTATGTATGCAAAATTTTGCAGACAAAAATGATATATTAAATTCAAAATAAAATTATAATAGTGTATGTTATAATAATTTATTTAAAATCATACAACTAACAAGGAGCAAGTGGCCTAGTGGTTGCCGCCTCTGCTGCCTAGTTACCAGACCAGAGATCAAACCTGGCCGCTTGCATAGCGAGTGCATTTTCTCCTATTTATGGAGTATGGGTTACTGGGCCGGCCCATTGTGGTCCAGAGATTAATGTGACAAAAAAAAAATTTAAAAACATACGAGTATATATGAATTGCTTATTTAATTATATCATTTTTAATAAATAAAAATTTTTATTATGATTTATGTTGGAGATAAAATAATGTGCCATAAATTAGCAATCTGGGTTTTAAGGACTGGTCCAGAAAAACCTTGAACCAAACTTTAAGCCAAAGGTTGTGTAGTCTGGATTTGATTCAATGACTAATGAGAAAAGGAAAAGGTGGAAGGAATGAAAAGTTCCCCATTTCGTTTAACTGACTAAGTTGTCCCGACTTCGTTTCAAAGTTATGGAAAACGGCTTGTTTCTTTTAATTGACAGTGAAAAGAGGAAAATTTTCCATAACCATAAGGTCTGGAACGATTGTGTGTACGACCTGTTGTAAACTCATTCTTCAATTAACCTTCTAAGCAATACCAATTTCACACCAAGAACTTGATTGATCAGTTCAAGTTTCTTGAAAATGCTGATTTCTTCTTAAACGCCTAATTGAACAAATTTGCACAAGAACAAAAAAAGAAAGAGACACAAATTTTGTTTACCCGGTGTTCACCTTTCTAGTTGAAAAAGCTAATCACTGGATCTGGATCGAATCCAACAAGAATCACTATCAAAAAAGAGTTTGAGCTTTTGCTCTACAAGAATGAAGACGAAGAACAATGCCGTTAAAGGCAAATCCTGATTATGATTTTGATTTTATAGGTGAACCAAACCAGAAATCAGAATTCAAAATTAAACTAAAAAATCATATGACTTAAAATAAACCAAATGGATTAACCAGCTTAATCAGAAATGGTTGACTGAAACAACATTCTTATGGACACATGTTTCACAACAAGGGAAAACACCTCTTGATAGTCAATGCCCTTCCTCTATGTGAACCCACGTGCCACCAACCCTGTCTTGTACCTTGTTGGTTCAACTTTATCTATACCATATTTCACTTTAAACACCCACCTACAACCTATTATCTTTCTGTCCTTTGGCTTGTTTACTAGATCCCATGTGTGATTCTTTATAAGAGAGTTCATCTCTTCGTCAGCACTAGTTTTCCATTCGACTCAATCTTTGATGTGTTTTGCCTCTATTAAGCTTTTGGGTTCTTCTGTGTTTATTTGCTCTGGCATAGCCAATGCAAAAGCTATCTCTGCATAATCATTGAACCTAGCTGGTGGAGAAATTTGTCTTCTTGTTCTGTTCCTATCTAACTGGTAGTTAGTTAGGCTTTGGTTACTCTGGTTAGCCACTTCTTCTTGTGATTCATTATTTTCTGGTTCAATAAATTCGTCATCATGAGCTCCACCTTGACCATTATCTCCCTGGTGTTGTTGATGTAAGTCACTTGCTGGCATGTGTTCTTAATACTCCACCTGATTCCCACCATGTTTTGATGCACTAGTGTTTGTTCTAACTTTATGAGCTTGTTTTGTGTCTTTATACGCTAATGTCTCCTGAAACTTCACATTTCTTCTCACAATGATCTTGTCTTCATCTTGCAACCAAATTTTATACCTTTTCACACCTACTGGATATCCAATGAATACCCCATTCACAGCTCTTGGGTTTAGCTTTCCCTGGTCCTTGTGTACATATACCACATAACCAAATCTCCTTAGGTGCTTGTATCCTGGTTGTTTGTTCAACCATATTTGTTCTAGAACTTTGTGTTGTATTGCTGTTGAAGAGATCTATTTATCAGGTACACTGCAATTGATGCTGCTTCTGCCCAAAATGACTGATCCAGTCCTGATTCATCTAACAGGCATCTGACCTTCTCCATTATTGTGCGATTCATCCTTTCAGCCACTCCGTTTTGTTGGGAGTATATGTACATTTCATGTGTTTAGTGATGCATGTTTTCTACAAAACTCATCAAACATATTATTGCAAAACTCTAAACCAATATCAGTTCTTAAGAATTTAACTTTCATGCCACTTTGCTTTTCAACCAGAGATTTCCAATCACAAAATTTTGTGAAAGTTTCATCTTTAGACTTAAGAAAACTGACCCAAACCTTTCTACTATGATCATCAATAATACTCAGAAAATATTGACTTCCTGATATAGATGGTTTAACACTAAGAGCACCCCAAATATCAGCATCTATATACCCTAATACATGATTAGTCTGATGTTTACCTACACCAAAACTTTCCTTCTTTGTTTTACCTACAATACAATGTTTACAGAACATATTCTTACCAATATCCTTCTTAGTGAGTACTCCATTTTTAACCAGCACTTCCAGATTCGTGTAGCTAGTGTGTGCTAGCCTACTGTGCCACAAGGACAATGGTTGATCTCTATGCTCAGACACACACAACTCATCAATAATTGTCTCACCATCAAAAATATATAAACCCCTTACCATATTCCCTCTTAGAGCTTTCTTACCATTCTTGTGAAAACTAATTTTACCATGTCCACTAGTGTGCTCAAATCCAAGACTATCCAAAGCACCTGTGGAAATAAGATTTCTTCTTAGATTAGGAACAAATCTTACATTATGCATTACCTTTACTAAGTCGCCATGTGTGTCCAGTCTTATGGATCCAGTTCCAAGAGTTTCCACAGAATGAAAATCTCCAAGCAGTATTTGAGTTGGCTCTTTATCTGCAAAATTATAAAACCAGTCACGTCTAGAGGTCATGTGATAAGTACATCCTGAATCTATAACCCAATTGTCCTTGTATTGATCTCCAACTGCTGTTAAAGCATATGCTGGTTCAATTCTCTCTTCAATTACTGCAGCTTTCCCATCACTCTCAGCTTCCATTTTGTTCTTTCTGGAGTAGAAATTCTTCTTCATATGTCCTTCTTTCTTGCAATTCCAGCACACCAATTTGGTCTTCCCTTTTGATTTATTCCTTCTTCTGTTCTTTGAGTCATTTGACTCTCTGTTGTTTTTTTTCTCCCATGATCTACAGTGTACAGAGCTGTTGCATGAGATTTGTCCAATTTTCCCAACTCTACAAGTTCCCTTTCTCTAGACCTTGCAGCTGATACCACTTCTTCAAGTGTCAAAGAAGTTATCCCATGCTTGAGTGTGTGCTTTAACTGATCAAAACTTGATGTAAGTGAACTCAAAAACAAGATTGTATGAATCTCATCAGACACATTTACATTCAAACTACTCATTTCTGCCACGATCTTGAGAAAATTGTCAACATTCGTATCTATGTTCTTGCCAGCTTCAGACTTGAATGTATACAATTGTACAAAGATCCTGTTAGGGAGAGTCTTGGACATGTACAATCTTTCAAGGGTTAACCACATTGATGCAGCAGTTTCACAATGTTTGATTTTCCTCAAAAATGTGTCTCCTATATTCAAGATGATAAGACTCTTGGCACGTTCATCTTTCTCTACCTTAGTGTCATCAATGACAAACTTTGACGTAGATGGAGTTGTTACGTCTGGTTCTATTTCCTCTTCATCATCTTTATCCTTCTCTTTAGTACTTGGAACTTTGATTTCTTTTGTGAAATCATCACTGAGAATGACTCTCTTTAACCATTGAATACTGAAATGCGCCATCATTTGTATTTTCCAGAGTGAGAAGTCGCCGGAGCTATCAAGCCTTTCTACCTTTGTTCGTGTTATTGTAGTTGATGCCTTTGAATCTTGAACCGCAAATGGCTCTAATACCAATTGTTGAAAACTTAACCTTCAATTAACCTTCTAAGCAATACCAATTTCACACCAAGAACTTGATTGATCAGTTCAAGTTTCTTGAAAATGCTGACTTCTTCTTAAAACGCCTAATTGAACAGATTTGCACAAGAACAGAAAATAAAAAGACACATATTTTTCTTACCCAGTGTTCACATCTCTAGTTGAGAAGGCTACTCACTGGAGCTGGATTGAATCCAACAAGAATCACGATCAAGAGAGAGTTTGAGCTTTTGCTCTACAAGAATGAATAAGAAGAACAATGTCGTTAAAGGCAAATCCTGATTCTGATTTTGATTTTATAAGTGAACCAAAATAGAAATCAGAATTCAAAATTAAACTAAAAAACCAGATGACTTAAAATAAACCAAATGGTTTACCCAGCTTAATCAGAAATGGTTGATTGAAACTGATTTTGACCTTAGAAGACTCTGTTTGGGACTAAAACTCTCAACAAGACCAGATAAAGAACACTTCTTCATTCAACGTGGGGCACGACTTCAAGAAGATCAAAGACCATAGAACCCTACTTGTCTTTTCTATTGTACTTGAACTCTTCATAATCAATAAGATACGTGCATAATTGACTACTCTTAGCTCTTAATTTGTTATTCGAACCTTGGCTTTGTCACGTTTAGACTTTAAACAAACCACCCCGGGTTGTAACAAAAATCTCCTCAACATTTTGGCACTAGAAAGAGAGGTTAAACTCTAAAGGCATTAACATACAACATAGGCGAAAACGCCACCATGATCCACCCCGTTAAAAAATGAGTACCCAACTACAAAAATTCATTGACATGCTAGTGTTCACCAACACTATCCTATAAAATGAATGGCAAGGCTGCCACCTTTCTACACGAATAATAACATTCAGCACTCAACATATAGTCAAGCGCCAGAAGATGGTACACCTCTACCTCAGCCACCAACTACCACATACACAATTGACAACCAAACTCTAGCTTTCAGGACTTGAAAAAGAATCTACCTACCTCGAACTCTTACAACTTCTTTTATCATCGAACTCATCCAACATCCAATTGCAACTCCACCGATATTAAGCTCTGATGTAACATTCAAATTAAATTTAACTCTCTCCACGCTTATTAATGGCTTCAATCAAATAGAATATTCCGATTTTATTTGACGATGTGTGTTTAAGAGCATCTCCATTGGAGAAACAAACAATTGTATCTTAAATCCTTTTTTCATTACATTTTATATTTAATTTTTTCAAAATACTTAAAAATCTTAAAACAAGAAAGTTCTTCCATTGGTAAAAAAACCAAAGGGTTCTTAAAACAAAAATCAGAACATAGTTTTTTTATAAACTTACAAATTCACACAATTTCTTCTTCATTTTGCTTATGCTCAAACCTAATCTCAACTGCTTTCATTTTTTTTTCCCTTCCTCTCATCTTCAACTTCTTCACGTCATTTGTTTATGCTTCAGCAAATTCTCTGTTTTTTAAGTTTTGAAAATTTCTATCTCTCTGCTTCATCACCATCATGTTTGAAAGTCCATCAGTTGCTGCACATACTTCAGTCTTCAATGCTCAAAATCCAGAAAGCATTCTATCAGTGAATAGAAAGTATATTCTCATTAATCAAATAATAAGTACATGATAGTGTTTATATAGACTTAATCACACTCTAACTACACTCTAACTACCTTTAACTAACTAATAACAAACTATATACTAATAGTCCCCCTCAAGATGGTTCTAAAATGTTTGTGAAACCCATCTTGGATAAAAGTTTGTTAAAAAGAGTAGGATATAGAGGTTTTGTTAGACAATCTGCTAGCTGATTTTCTGATGAAACATGTAGAGTCTTGAGTAAACCAGCCATCAACTTCTCTCGGACAGAGTGACATTGAGCTTCTATGTGCTTTGTCCGTTCATGGAATACTGGATTTTTGGCAATGTGAAGAGTAGTCATACTATCACAATAAAGCACATGAATAGATGGAGAAGCAGCCCCAATATCAGCAAGCATTCGAGTAAGCCAAATCAGTTCTTTAGCAGCATCAGATAATGCTCTGTATTCTGCTTCTGCAGAGGATAATGAAACCACCTGTTGTTTTCTTGTTCTCCATGAAATCAAAGAGTTTCCAATGAACAAACAAAAGCCAGTTACAGATTTGCGTGTGTCTTTACATTGTGCCCAATCTGAATCACAGAATCCTTTAACTTGTAAATCTTTATCAGAAGAATAAAACAGACTTTGTCCAGTTGTTCCCTTCAGATAATGCAGTATCTTGTGAGCTGCCTGTAAGTGAACTTGAGTAGGAGATGAAGTATATTGACAAAGTTTGTTTACTGCAAAGCTTATATCAGGTCTCGTGATGGTAAGGTACATGAGTTTACCTATAAGTCTTTTATATGATTCGGCATCAGATAAAAGATCACTAGTTGAAGCAGAAATTTTCAGACCTGGATCCATTGGGATTGGAGAAGGTTTACAACCTAAAAGCCCTGCATCACTAAGTATCTCCAAGATATACTTACGTTGACAAACAGTTATTCCAGAATCTGATCTAGCAATCTCTAAACCAAGAAAGTACTTAGGCTTGTCTAAGTCTCTCAACTTGAAATGCTTCCGCAACTGAAGAACAAAATCAGAGATTAGTTGATCTGAACTGTTGGCTATCAAGATATCATCTACATAGACCAATAGAATGATACACCCAGCATCTGTTTTTGAGAAAAAAAAGTGTGTGATCTCCATTAATCATCTGAAAGTTCAGAAGCAGTAAAGTTGTTGAAAATTTCTGAAACCACTGTCTTGAAGCTTGCTTCAAACCATATATTGATTTCTTGAGACGAAGAACAGGTTTAGGAGGCAATGAGTCCCCTTGTCTAGCTGCATATCCTGGAGGCATTGGCATGTATATTTCTTCTGTCAATTTACCATTGAGAAAAGCATTAGAGATGTTTAATTGTCTCAGAAACCAATTCATCTTTGGAGCCAGAGATAATAACATTTTTACTGTTGCCATTTTTGCCACAGGTGAAAAAGTATCCACAAAGTCCACCCCTTCTTGTTGTGTATATCCTTTAGCTACCAATCTAGCTTTATACCTTTCAATAGATCCATATGCATTCAATTTGATTTTAAAAACCCATTTGCAACCTACTGGTTTCTTTCCATCGGGTAATGAACAAAGTTCCCATGTCTCCAAGGTTTCTAAAGAACTAAACTCTGCATCCACATCATTACACCATTCTTTTGATTTGATTGTCTCAGTATAATTTCTAGGTTCAGAGTTAAGAAAAAGAGAATTGATGAAAGAATGATGAGACTCTGATAACCTGTCATAAGAAAGAAAGGCTGAAAGAGAATAAAAAGAATTTGTTGTTTGAAAAACATAATCCTTTAAGTGAGGAGGTGGTTTTCGTATTCTATGAGATGATGTTGCTAAAGGCAAACAATCAACAGAAGATGATTCAGCAGTGACTGAACCACCAGATTGTGTTTGTACAGGTGTACTTACACATGGAATATATGAAGAAAGAAAGAAGTCTTTTGTTGAATCAGATAAGGATGAATCAGCAAAAGGAAAGATTGATTCATGAAAAATGACATGCCTTGAAATGGAAATGTTATTGGTTTCAAGATCCAGCAGTTTGTAACCTTTGTAACCTGCTGGATATCCAATAAAGACACAAGCCTTTGCTCTTGGATCAATTTTTGTTCTTGATTTTGGAGAAGTACTCTGATAACAGAGGCAACTAAAAGCTTTCAAAAGAGTATAATTGGGTTCTTTGGTTGTAAGTAGTTGATAAGGAGAAATGTTGTTAAGAATTGGGGATGGTAATCTGTTGATAAGAAAGACTGCAGTGAGGATGCAGTCTCCCCAGTAAGGCAGAGGTATTTGTGATTGAAACATTAAGGATCTGGCTACATTTAGTATGTGTTGATGTTTTCTTTCAATAATAGAATTTTGTTCTGGAGTTTCAGGACATGAATGAAATGGGATAATACCTTTGTCTTTGTAAAGTTTTACAAAAGAAAGTTCATGTGCATTATCGGATCTAACAGATTTGACACTAATGTGAAATTGGTTTTCAATCATTTTTAAAAAATCAGGAAATATTGTAAGAACATCCGATTTATTTTTCAAAAGATAAACCCATGTTGCTCTACTATGATCATCCACAATTGTTAAAAAGTATTTGAAACCTTCAACTGTTGGAACAGAAAAAGGTCCCCATATATCAATGTGGAGAATATCAAAAATATGATCACTGATTTTATTAAAATGAGGAAAAGATAAACGTTTTTGTTTTGCCAAATGACAAATTTTACAATGTTTTGAAAATTTGGTTTCTGAAAGATTGAAATCCAATTGTTTTGAAAGTGATTCTACTTTGGTAAA